>JAPMOB010012655.1:0-27433 GCA_029875015.1 Lepomis gibbosus | reverse complement strand
CTTTTGCACAATAGAGCATGTACACCCTGAGGCGGGGGGGTTGAAGTGGCAGACTAGGGGTTGCCCCGCCCCCTTGCAGTCCCTGAGGAGCTGGATGCAGATGGGCGATGTGGTTCTTGTGATTGACCCCTTGGAGAGAAGAGGGTCAGGGTTCGTCTCGTGGGCCCCGAGGGGAGGACACGGCCCAGGGGTGGAACTCTTAGTACATAAGCGCCCACTATGTTCAGTTGGAAGTGACAAGTTCACTCAGCAGGGGAGTGCAATTATTTTTTATACAACTTATTATCAGGTTCAGTATTTAGTGTCACTAAGATATTGAGGAAATTCAGTTTGTGTGTAGGATAGCTAAGGTGTCAATTTTTCAAAAGCTAGATTATTCATTTTGAAATTAAACTTTTGTTTGGTGGACCTTCTTTCAGAACCAAATGACTCATACGAGGTTTTCATTTATTAGATAGCACACACTAGTGGGAAACATCAGGGTGTAATTGGAAGGTGTGACATGTGATTGAAGTCAAAGGCCAGACTGGAGCTGTGACACGAAGCCGTAGACATAACAACATTACCAATTAGCAGTGCATCGTTGCAATACTGATTGGATAATATCTGAGTGGCACAGGGAGCTGTGAGCACGTTCTGCAGGGTCACAAGGCTAAATTAGCCTGGTTGCTCTCAGTTTAATTAATGAGCCTGTAATGGTGGTGTAATTGCTCTTCAAAGTGGAGTCCCCTCTGACACTGATGTGGAGCGGCACTGTACACACCAATCTCCCTTCAAATGCCCAGGTCGGCTGTCACAGGTCTTGTCACCGGCAGCACCCTCAAAACATCTCCCAACCCCCGACTTCCGCCACTGCCGCAGCCACAGAGGGATACATACGACACGTACTGAAGCACATGAAATATTCAGCAGCAATTTCCCCCACGTTTGAAATAATACCTTGAAATGTTAATGCGCTCCCACTGCTTGTTTTAAGTGGAAGGCATCCCAAGGTGCCTGTGTTTGGACTGCACCAGTGCAGGGGGCTTTGTGTTTAAACCGGTGTCGGCGTGAAAGTAATACGCTACACAGGAGAATAAACCACAACCAAGCACTTAGGTCAAGAGGAGAAGGCTATTCTTAGTACCAACGCTCGTAGACACACATGCTCAAATGTCTTGATATGACTCACACATGATGTACATACACACATATTTACCTGCTTTCTCAAATGCAAATACACACTTGCAAATAAATATGTGTGCGCAGACAGAGACATCCAGTAAATATCTATCTCACATGCATACACACATAAACACAGACACTGCATACACACACACACACACGTCACCTCTGACATTGATTTTCATTAGATTCACAGTGGTTGACAGTTTCACCAGCGTCCTTGGTTCTAAATGTGTCTATTATCGGAGGATTACACAAGCCCAGGGTTTGCACAGTGACAGGCCATGATCTGATATCCGCTGCCATTAGCCTGGCCTCACCCACTAGGTGCCTCTTCAACCTGATCCTGCCAGAGACATCTCGATGTTATCAGGTCCGGTGGTGCCTCCATCACCTGATACACCCCGTGGATTAGTAAGGGACTTACCACCGGCTGTTCTGTGGTGAGGAAGCATTGCAGTGTGTCTGCAGAAGCTGACACGGCTCAGTGAAAACATTAATTCTGTAAGCTAAAAAAGTTCAGGTAGTGAGGTTTGCTTATCAGGCAAATCAAGATTGTTTTTTTTTATTTGTCAGTTAGATGCACACACAGAGCACACAGACACACCTTCAGATTTTCTTTCCCCTCACAGTCAGATTCAGTGAGCCTTGCAGAGGAACACACACTTGGCTGCACAGTTCCTCCTTGTGCATGTGCCCTTCAGACCTGACAGCAAGGCATTAAATATTAGTGGCGTTTTATGGCGGGTTTGTAACATGGTTATTCCAGTCAGTGGGCTTGCCTTCCCAGTGTCTGTGCCCACTTTGGGGCTTTGGTTTGACGGCACTCGGGGAAAAAGCTATCTTGAGGGAGGCCAACCTGCCTTCGTGCCCCGGGCAATGAATACACACAATCACACACACACAATGTGAAAATGTTAGCATGAGTGGGCACATAAAATGTTATATATTGACAGCAAAGAAATCACCTATGCAAATGCCTGTATACCTAAATACAGATGCCACATTTAATCCAAGTGCTGCAAACATGCAGAAGCAAATGTAACACATGTATCACACAGGATGTACAGGAGATGAGCATGATAACAAGAACATTGCAGCAGTCAGATGCAGTCCAATGCAACAGCTTTGCAACAAATGCTACATTTCAGTTAATTCAACTTTGGTCATTTTATTGCTGTAGTTTGTCATGTTGTATTGTTGTATATGATTGTATTATGTTATTATTCTCTCCACATGTAGTTCAGTGTAATATGACTCTCTTTGTTTGTATTTTGTGTGACCGGTACAGTTGGTGAAAACAACTTAAGACAGTGAGAACTATTCATGTGTAGCAGGTGGCGTGAAGAGCAATGTAAGACATATTAATGTATGTTTTGCGACTCTCTCCAAGGAGACTACAAGGTGTACTTTCAAAAATCATTGCTTGATTGAACTAGAAAGTATTGCCTGAGTTGGTGAAGAAGAAAGCGCTTGTTACTGTGATGACGTAAGCCAATCTAAGGTAGGAGTAACATCACCAAGTACAGAATAGATTGCAAAACAGTTAAAGTTGTGGCCAAATGTTAGATGATTTCCAAAAAGACATTTGTAATTTTTGCAGTTTGCTGTGTGACTTTCTGTTCATGTGGCACCTTCATTTGTACCCAATGTTCACTAGCTGATTTCATAGAATAGACAGGATTAGTTTCATCAGTTGGGCACTAGTGACACTTTGCAGTCCTAATAATCCAGTTACTCTGTGACCATTTAATTACCTGCCTGGAGACGAGGGAAGTGTCCAGGCCTGACCAGGTCCTGGCATGTTTGTCCAGAGGTCTTTGAATGCCAAGTGTTTCCACCTGTAGTCTATTTTGCAATTTTCAATTAACAACAGAGCGAGAGGAGGCACGGTGGGCAGGGGCAGCTGGATATTAGTTAGCTATTCAGTGAGGATAGCTTGCATGTCTTGCCACATGACAACCTCGCTGACATGTCTGGCCTTTGGGTGGCGCAGAGGGGTTTGTCGCAGCAAATGACAGTGACCTCCCCAGTGCCCCGCACCCCCACCACCTCCTGGTGGAATTGATTAGACATAATTGGAGGGAGTCAGAAGCTGAGGCAAATGGTGCTAAATAAATTTGGGTAGTGTTAATTGCAGATTCCACTGTGTCTGTGTCTGGCAGTGTGAGGGGAAGAGAAACACTTAGCCACCGGCTGACAATGGAGGATTAATTGGACTCCTCCAATGAACATAATTAGACTGATTGTTGGGAGAGATAAAGCAAAGGTTTTATGAGTGCAGCAGAACTGTCAGTGCTAAGAATATCATCCCTTTTCCGCCTCCTCCTTTCCCATTCCCCTCTGTGGCATAGTCAAGTTAATGCTCCTTATTCCTCTTTTAGCTGTAAGGGAGTTGAAATCCCTGCTCACAGGGTAGGAGTGGATCACAGGTTCATGGTTACTGAGCCTTACAGAGATAACATCTCGTCAGGGGAACAGCCCAATCTTCTGTTCCAGCTACAGCGCAGCCCCTGTATCTATGGTCTTTGATTACATCAGTTATTGAGCTTTTATTGGTCATAAATAGCCTACAGTGAGCAAGAGAGTCCACTGCCTGATGGGGGAGCTACCATACATAGAGGATGAGAGGAATTCTTGTCAGCTGTCCAGACCATACAAATCCAATTGTTACTGGGGTTCATTCCTGCTCCAAGTGGAAATGATTTGGGAGCCCCAGAGCATTACTCAGGCTTGGCCAGGACCATTGGCAGCAATAACAGCAGTGACTTGTGGGACTCCAGGATCACTCAGTGCCCCATCACCACCCCAGAAACTCAGTGAGCTGGAGCTGGGCTACACAGAGCTCTGACATAGCCTTCTTGGATGGTGCCCAGGTCTCAACAGAGAGGAGGCCTCTAAAGACTGCTTCAAAGGGGAGGGAGAGCGAGAAGAACAATACACTCGACAAGATTCATCAGTAGAGGTTAACCACAAACGGCTGCATGCTAGCTGCTACTATAAATAAATATGACAGAGAAGATGAGATGAAGAACAGCAAATGGAGGAATCAAAGAACATGTCAGAGGCTTTCAGGGTCTATGACTCGCACTCTGTGGGATCAGTTTGACAAGGCAGGAGTTGGATTTCCTGGAAGAATAATAGGTGATGAAAGACGGTCTTGAAACTGAAAGACGGTCTTAAATTCTTTTGAAGGTTTGATTAATTGGCCAGTATTCAAAGCGTATGTTCAATGTTTGAAGTGAGGTATGTACAGTAAAGACTTTAGTCAACAGAAAATGTGAGGTATGATTATTTCCATGTCAAGCTTCTCAAAAGGGTGAAGTTGCGTTTGGTTCTTGTACTCTGTATTTTACATATATTGATCTCAGCCACTGCCATACTTTAATGCATTGAATTAGATTGCCTATTTTGTATATTCCATTCCTGCTTTTTCTGCTGAACTGTCTAATATAGTTGAACATTCACTAAATCACCCTTGATTAACCTATCTTTATTTGTGTCTAATACATTATAGCGCTGCATGAGTTTGATGTTAAATATGATAAATAGATAAGTATTATATTCATAGCAGTATCCATGATATGTCTTCTGTTCGATTAAATAATTCTCCTATCCTCCCTTTTCTTCCCAAGAGGCACGGCTGCACGGTGAAAACTGACCTTACTTGTTAAAAAAATCCTCTGAAATCTTCAAAGAACTGGAAACATCTGCACAAATGTTGTTTCCATGGACACCTGTCATGTTTCTGCCTTGCTCTGAATGGGAAAACAATGTCGGGTTTCTGACCTAAACCAAAGACTAAAAAAGTCAGCAAGCTTTTCTGACTGACAAGCAGGCAGCCTGGGGGGTTGGCTGAGCTGAGCAGGGCTGCTGTGGGCCGAGGGTTGAAGACCTTGACTCCTGCACTCTTGGTGTGATGGAGAGACTTGGCCTTCCAGCAAAAAAGAGATGGAGGCCTCTGCTCAAAGCTGAGGTACCTCAGGGAGACATTTTGATGCATGATGGGCGGAATAAAATAAAATAAAATGGGATCAACCCTAGTAGCAGCAGTTATTGGTAAAGGGGAGGTGGTTGCTGTAGCCCTCTGGCAACGCTCAACCTAAGGCTATAGCTTTGCCTTCTATCTTCTGCGTTTTACTCTATGGAACTCCCACTGGGGCCCTGAGAGAAAACGGCCTGTTTTAAGATGTTCTGAAGAAATACTCGCACATCGACATATCCATTTTAACTCAGCTGAGCATAAAATGTGGAAGTGGCTCCCCTTTGAGGAGAACTCACTGACCTTGGCAGGAAGTCTGAAAGAATACAGCCAGATTCTTGGATTTAGTGTTTTCCTTTTGTGGCTTATTTTTTACAAGTAAGTTGTTTTTTTTTGGTCATTGGCTTTCACTTCACATCTCATAAATTTATTATAAATGCATGTTCAAAGACAGTTGTAGAAATGAGGTAAGTTGATCGGGATGCTTATGCCATTAACGCCTACTCTTGCCTAGTCCATCTGCTCTCTTCTCTGCTGTATTTTAATCCATTCTGCTGTTGGTAGCTGCTTATGAACTCAAGGCTCTTCAATGTATGGTGTTTGGAGTTCACAGTGACAAACTGTTCCACCTGAACTTGTAGGCAAATGGTGACATCTACAGTGGTGCATCACTTCCAACTGGGCCCAGTATCCTCCATGATAAATGCTTGCTCCCTTAGTGGCTCTAGTGGCACAGAAAAAAGGGAGAAGTGGTGATCTAACGCCAACTTCACTGGAGATGGCCATCTCATTGTTTTGTCTCGCAAGTTGTTTTACCTTGGCCGCTGGGTGGCTCCTACCTGGCCCCAGTGGGATTATGACTGGTGATGGTTGGCCGAGAAGTCATGGCCACGGATTAACTCTGCTATTTATGGCCCAGGCCCATCTAACTGCAACCCCAGAGATGGGAAATATTGCTCACTTAGCAGGATTACTGGGTGCCGTAATGCCCCAAAGGCCTGCTTTATGGCAGGCCATAAATGTTCCCAGGGAGAGGCAGCGAGAGTCGGATTGATTAGCGCTCCGGAGGAAAGTCGATCCGTTACCCGCGCTCCACTGGGGAACGCTGTGATGGATGCTTTTGGGAGGTGGAGGGAGGCACCGAAAGGGAAGGGAGGGCACTTTGCTCTGCACCACACCAGTCCTAGACATCCCCATAGTGACACAAGATGGAGGGCTCCCATTGCTTGCAGGGCTGCAGGAGGTTGTCAGGCAGTCACAGAGCTATAGCCCTGCTACGCAACTGGCCCTTCAGCTTCCCACTGGCAGACAAATGGAGAGGCGACCTTGCCACATGCTGTCATTTACCAAAGTCCCCCTTGACACCTTGCAGCCCCCAGATATCCGTCATTTCAAAAGATAGACCCCACCTACACCCCGCACCCCATCTGGGGCAATCATTAGTAGGAGGTCTGACATACAAGCTACAGCAGGCCCTTTTTACCTTTATTAGATGTCACAACTATCTTCAAAGAAAAGCATCATTAATGGTTAAAAAGTAGAAAAAGTTGGATCTACTTAAAATCTAAATGATGGGTACTGAAATTGTGTTCATCTAGAGAGTGTACCTGTACTGCAAGTGCATAATACCTTATATAGATGGATAGTCCAGTGAGAGGTAATCCTCTGATCCTGGCAGTGTTGGTCGTGATTATGTCATCTATGTATTGTAGTAAGATTTCAAACAAGGCAAAAAAGATGGATAAATGTGACATTTCTCTGTTCATCTCTGTGAAATCTTCAGTCACGAAAGCCATGCCATTTATGCCTGGGGAGAAACAAATTGTTCTCCTTACTGAATGAGGACGTTCTTTGAGCACCATGATCCTTTCAGGTGCCGTCCTTTCTTAGAATGGCACTGAAACGCCAAAGACAGTGATAGCGTTGGAAGCATCATTGAGGTATTGTCCTTGTAATGTTATCCTCAACTCCTTTTCAGAAATGATTTGTTAAGGTTCATGACATCTGCAAACCAGATGCTGTGGCCTTTTTTTCTTATGTTGGTCCTTTTCTTCTTTTTTGGGAACTTATATGCAAAACCATGCAAAGCAACAGAATTAACATTATTTAACATATAGTCTAGCTTTCTACAGAAAATATTCAGATGTAACCCCCAATGTATTCATAAACATTTTCATAAGTAACTGTAATCATGCTTATATACTTCACATTCCTGTAGCTAATGCATTTCACGGCTTAGACAATGCTCCATAAAACAAAGAATATATTTGTAGCTCAGTTAAAAGATTTTTATTGTTTAAACTATGAAGCTTTAGTAGTAGTCGGCTTATAACTGCTGAATTTCCGTTCCTGTATACTTGTTCATTTGTAAAGATTAAGATTTAGCATCGTCTATAAATTAAATTTAGTGTTTAGCATCTTAACAGCTCAGTTAACACAGCATCCGTAAAAAACTCAGTGCCAGAGGCAATAAATACTACAAAAATAACAGCATGAAAGCCAAGTGGTAGGACATAATGTACCAGCTCTATCTCCCCAGGTAGTACTGATTTCTTTCAACATGGCGCTATGCTCGCAACACCTCTCACCTCATCCTTCTGGCTCCCTGCTGTTCCTTAGTCTCCATGACATGCCTACACAGTTGGACTGTAGCTGCTCTGATACAGGCCTTTCACTACCTTAGATTTTTTCCAGATGCCTGTCTTGTGTGTGTGTATCTGTGTGTGCTTTTGATGTATGTGATATGCAAGTATTGTATATACATTGTGCATGTGTGTATAATGTACACATTTGCATGAGTGTGTATTGTACGTACTCACTCAATAAATATGCAATTGTGTAAGGATGCTTGTGTTCAAAAGTCCAAGTGAGTGTGCAACCAGATCAGCAGCCATTTCTCATTGTGTTGGGAGTTTTGGTACATGTTATGATGAAAGGGGTCATCGAAATTAGCTAAGTGCTGATAGTGCAGTGTTCTTTTGATTTATATGTGCCCTTACCTGCTGTTTTGACTTAAGCAAAAGTGTGATGTTATTTATGGGTCTGGAAGCTGGGAGTACCCATGATTTACATCTACTATTAGGTTACCATCAGAATCACTACTTTTCTAAATGTCTAATTAATGTTTTCAACTGTTAGCAGACGGGTAGCGCTGCAAATTCAAACATGAGAACCAATCAAAAACATCAGAAAAGAATCAAACTTTATTAAACCTAGTTACTCCCCAATACTGGTTTCACACTATGCCTATATGGCAGCGTTTGTCCATGTAAAAAAGGTTGAGTCCTTCCCCAGCCCTTTTCTGGCATTAAACATACATTCTCTCACGTTTATTACTTGCAGAAGTTTAATTGTAGTTATTTTTGTGTTGTTGATTGCATAATTTATGCTATTTCTTTTCCCCTGTAATTGACAATCTAAGATTGCGTTTTTGCCACCATGCTGGGAAGGAGTTGCTTTTCTTGTTTAACAAGTTAAATCACAAAAGAGATGAAAAAAATGCCTGTCATCCAGATAAAGCTGATTACAATGCGTATCGGATACATGCAGATAATTATGGTCGAGTCAAGATAACTTGAGAGCCTCTCTACCACCAAAAAGCATAGCAGGTGATGAAGAGATAGCGTATGATAAAAATACAAATACCCAGGAACTGTTTTTGGTAAAACAAAGCAAGCATGTCGTGAATTCACAAAGCATACCACATACCAGAAATAGTTGGTCAATAAGCATGAAAATCCCATGAGAGGCTGCTGAAAAGATCTGAACTATTTGTAGAACAAGAACCAGTTATGTAGGGTTTTATGTTTAGATTGTCTCGAGCAAACTAGTGGATGTTTATTTTAACATTGTGAAAGGTTTACTCTACCTTGTTGTGTATTTTTCTGTTAACTATTGACTTACCAGTGGTAGCACTGAAAAAGAAAGCACTTGGCTGGCAGCTATAAGCCTACAGAAGCCTGTATAAGCTTGGAAAAGCCTCTTTCTCCTAAGCTTACAGGTATGATGTATCCTTCCTTACACTCTGAACCCCTATTATACTGCTGTTAATGTTATCTCATTGGCGCGCCCCACATTGTCACTTAGATTATTTTTCACAGCTATTAGATTTCAGATATGATAACTCTTGAAATGATTTGGTTTCGGTTGGCATTGAACTTGACCACCTTCCACATGATGCCGCCTGGATTATCTTGTGTAGGGAAACCAGTATAGACCAGATCAGATAAGGTCAAAGTCTATCAGACCAAGCAGGATCATACCATACCTGACAGGATCAAACTAGATTAGAACAGACCAGACTTTATTTATTGAGCCCATTGTTTTTATGGCTCCAATTTGTCATGCTGGTCACACAAGTTGAGGCCTGTCAGACAAGTAAAGACAGAGGTAAACATTCTCACAGAGATGAGACCTTAATCTTAAAAAGTACGTTGACAAAATGATCACTATCACATGCATTCTGTTTGTAACCTGTTTGGTAGGCTCACAAGAGAACATCCAATGTCCCAAATTAAACTCTGCAGAGAATATGAATTGGTTCCCCGATTTTAAAATTATTTTACTGTGTGTTTTTCAATCATATTATATCACTGACTCATATGACTCAGTCAAAAGCTCACTTACATAGACAACATGTAGTTACCTCACCTGGTTGTCTGTATGGCGGACAAGTTGACAATTCCATTATGAGAAAATCCGCCACCACCCCCAGTGTGCCTGTACACCTGACTTTACAGAATGGTGATTTCATGGTTACCTCTTCTTCACTCTTCTAGAATCTTTTATAATCACGTACAAACATGTTTTGCACTAGATTGCTTTTGTCCACTTGTGAAGCTGTGGTTTACACCTTGCAATTATTCATTTTCAATCCCAACTGTTCTCTTCAATAGATGTCATATGGCTCACTTGTGGCGGGGCACGGCTCTTTTCTTTGCTCCTCTGCCTTTTTGTGTCTGGTCTATTTTTGCCAGACCAGCTTGCATTTCCAAAGTGTGGAATTTACTTGTGAAATGTTTAAAAAAAATCTCACTCACATTAAAGGCTGAATCTAGCATTCTTTTTATTCGTATCAACAAATCATCTGACAAGACAAAAAACAACAATTGGAGTATGAAGATATTATATATACCATATATATGTTTGTGTATGTATTAGAGTACAGGACACCAACTCCACTGTCGTGGAGTAACACATTAGAAACCAGAGAGGGAGATGTCTTGACATTTTGCCTCTCACTGCAGTGTTAATGCTGCTAAGCAGGCCTCGATGTGCCATCGATCTGACCCAGACAACCAGGCGTTCACATTCCTGTAAAAACACACTGGGGATGGAGATGTAGAGCAATGCGCCATGTTGTGTTTGCGTTGTTAGCTCCCTAAGGCCTGGCCTCCCAGCTCTATTTATCAGGAGTGTTTGCACAAGGGGGTAATTTGTAATATTCGCTCAGGGCTTTGGAGATACAGCGCAGTGGGACAAAGGGTAGGAAAGAGATCAGCAGTTTGTTTTCTTTGGTCCAAGCTGTAGTGGAAGTTTTATTTTGCAGGATTATTCCATTTGGTTTGTTCACCCTGTACAGTTACAAGAAAGCAAGGGCTTTTGAATAAAAGTCACATACTCGCACACAGCTGTCAGCCATAATGTACCTTTGCTGATGTTAATAGTAATTAAAGGAATACTCTACTGGAAACTTTTGGACTGTCACATACGCACCATCTGCAGTCAGTGAGAGGTGGCTCTAAAGTCTGTAGCTTACTCCTTTGTAGAGGATGGCAGCTGCTGTCAGCTTGGGCACATAGCAATTATTCCATTGGAAACACAGACTAAACAACATCTCAACACCAAAAGAGCATTTTTAAGCCACGCCATCAACATAATTGCAACATTCTTCTTTAACCTAGTTAAATACAACACTCTTATGTTATGTCACATCCCCTACTCATAGCACCAATGTTGTAAGAATGTATTGGCGAAGCAACAGTTGTTTGGGTTAGCTGGGCTGGTTATTGGTTTCCATAAAAAAGGACACACCATCAAAGTGTGATGGCCACCATTGAAAACTGTTAAGTTTAGTTCAGGATATACAGCTCTCTACTCTGCCAGTTATAAATGTTTGAGATGTTGTATAACAGTGAATGGACCTGGAAGACTGGCCTTGCTTTTCCATTTAGTACTTCACAGTGTGGGGCCTGGTCAGATGGTCACAGTGAATGCAGACATTTGTCCTCGAAGAGAGAACATTGCTTTTAAAAGGTTAAGGAAAGACTAATGTAGACATTGAACCTGACTATTCACACACATATACACACACACAAGATGAAGATGTCTAATTAAACTAATGACTGTTCCACTTGCACCACTTCCTCTGTGTATGCAGAGTTATGCAAAACTTAGATCAGTGAATGTTCTATTTAACATCTGTTCATAGCATCTGCATCCACATGTACAAACAGAGCATGCTCCATGGCTTTATTTTGAATATTTGCTTTTCCATTACCAATATTTCTCAATGTGACTTAATAGAAATGTGCCTTGAATAGATGGAGTCCTATACTTGGTTTAAGGTGGACTTTGTCTTAAAACTACAACTCAAGTTTATTGTGGTTCAGTAGATAATATGATGTTTTGGGTCATCCTTTATGTTAAACAGAGGACAATTGCAGGAATTGATGTGCCCACATGATGTCCTGGTCTTGTGCGTTTTTGATTTCAATGAGCTTTCATAATAAAAGTAACTTCCCTCAACAGTGAAATGCAAGGCAGACATGGTTTCTGGCCTTGAAACTGCTGCAATATAATAGAGTGGAGAAAGAATGAAAGAGAGTGCAGGATGAAAAGCCTTTCCATCCCTGGAAGGGCAAGTAGACAGGCAATTTTACTATATCTCCTATCTCTGTGACAATGGTTCTAGCATAAATTCACTGAACAGGAGTGTGATAGAAATCACAGAGAGGTAATAGTGGAGGTAGAGGTGGAGTGGGGTCTTATGGGAGTCGTTTTCCTCACACTACTGCTGGCCTATAGATTTATGTGATTTAGCCCCACTCTCTCCTTCCCTTTGATGAAATTCAATACAAAGACGTACAGTATGGTAAAGTGGTTTTAAGCTTTAAGATGATTGCTGGGTGTCTCCAAAAGAAGAGTGGAAGAGTATCTAGGAATGAACCAGTCGTGAGTGTGTGTCTATCTGTGTCATACCAAAGTGTCAGTGTAGCCGTATGTGTTAAGCAAAAATCCAGGTTTGGGGGGTGTCCGTTCCAGGTTTTGCTTGATTGTTGACAGAGCACTGCCCAGGTAAATGTCAAGCAGAATCAGACTTCCTCCACTGTTGCTCCCTCCCTCCTTCTGTCCGTTCCTTTCACCAGTGTTTTGGTATTGATTTAAGGCCAAATATGGTCTCTGTAGATAGAGGCCTGGCCAGCTGGCAGGTGAGGTTAGTCGTGATTTGAATAAAAGATCATCCTAGTTCAACAGCACCAGCTAAGCCGTGGGGCAGATCAGTCACACTCCTGCATCTGAGACACAGTTGTTCAAACATATTGCAGCAGCCAAATGTGACTGCTTATATGTTAGTTTAATATACAGCTACCAACATGTATTTTACATTCAATAACCATGCTTTTAAGTTCAGGGAGGTCGGAATATTTATTTAATTTATCATATATGTAGACAGTTATAATATAGTAGTTACTATACCTTTTACTAATACTGGTTTATCTGCACAGAATAGTCAAATACAGAGTCAAAGCTGGCTGTGCGGGATGGGACAGCCACCCCGGCGAGCCCTCCCCAGAGAGCACAGTCAAATCATTAAGAGAAAAACAAACCTAAAAAAAGTGAAAATAAATACTGTATGTGTAAAGGCAGAATTTAGCTTAGTGAATAGCAAGGGGAAGTCCATGAGTATCATATTGTCAACTACATCAAAAGCTGGTAAACAAAAGGAAGCTGAACCACAATCACTAGCAAGGTAGATCACAGACCAGTTTGTGTTTTAGTTGAAAAAAATGGTGTTTAAATCTGCAGAGTTTCAAGATCTGATTCTTTATTTTATTTATTTTGGATATTTGAGATCAAATTAGTTATAAAGGACTCATCAATTCTGTTTAGATAATAGTTTAGTTAGTGCTTAATGCTGCACATTCTCCTTCCTGCTGCTACCTCCCTGCTTTTGTGTTTTGACTGTTTGAAAGCTCCAGGACCTTTGTGGCTCACTTCAAGAGTGCTGGTCATGCTGGTTGTTTGGGTTGCGGTTGTGCCGTCTAGTGAACAGATCCTCCTCCACCATCTTCTTGGCCTAGGCTGAGACTTTGAAGGCTAGCTGTTGAGATTCAACACACAGACGCCTCCTCTGGGGAGCTGACATCATTAGAGCGGAGAGCAGATCCCAGCTCCTCTTCGGCTTCAGCGAGGGAAAGAGAGTGGTAAAGATAGAGAGAGGGAAAGTGAGAGGAAGAATGAGGGGCGGGTTTTAGCAGTGCAAGGTCAAGATCGTGGCACAATTACCCTGGCAGTGCTGTGCCCTGGGAAGCCAAAGCCCCTGACTTCTCACCCTGCCAAGGTCGGCCGGGCCGCTCCTCCAGACAATTAGCCTCCCAATATCCTCCTGTCAGTTCCACATTCACTGCTCACGTCGCTCTCCCTTCCCCCGCTCCTGCTGCTCTGCTAGGTAGTTCATACGCTGTGAGCCTGTGGCACTCATTTCCATGCTGTAGACATTGTGTTTTCTGCAACTCTACGTATGTGCATGTGTGACTATTCTTAACTTTTACAGTATACTGTGTTACTGTCAAACTGTCAAGTGATGCTGCGAAAGGGGCTCATATGCATTTACTCTCAGCGACGCACATCCAAACAAGCCCAACACGAGGAGACAAAAGTGACACATTGTGTTTTCTTGGGTGCTGGAAGTGGCAGAGTGTTAGTCTGCATACTGTAGCTTATGAGCTGGAAGGGCAGCGCTGTGAACACAAACAGAAAAACAAAACAGTGAGACAGCGAGCTGTGCATTTTAAGGTAGGCTGTGCTATGATGAGGAAAAATTGGGTAGCAGTTAACATAACAGATATCTAAAATGAAACTGATATCAAAATATTTTTCCATGCAGCCACCCTCACCAGAAAAATGGCTGTATAAGTCGATTATGCAGCAGCTTATTACAACCCATATTAATGTTTATTGTTAGGTCGCGACCTCTAGCAGCAAAGGAGGGAGTAAGGTAAAGCAGTATAAGAGAGTCCACGTAAGGGATTTGCTGGGTGAATGGATGGATCGAACAAGCACAGGTATTGTATAAAAATAGACAGAAAAACCTTACATTTTTCCACTCTAGTCAAAAAATATTTTTTATTTTTTGCCTGTCGTGGGGAAACAACTTTGCAATTAATTTATTTACATTCTAAAGATGGCATCAGTAGTTATCTGACATATTATTTAATTCTAATAGCATAACATCACTCAGGTATATCAGCACATACCCAAAGTAGCATCACTCAATCCCACAACAAGACTTGGACTTCTGATCTGCGATTAAAGCCACCATTTAATTAAGTCATGTTGACTTCCTACACTTTTAAGTGGCACCGATTTACAGTTTGTTTATCCTCTGGACTATTCCATGTGTTCCCAGGTGTGGGGGGATACGGGAGGCAGCTTCATCTGAGGGGCCTTGCCAATTAGAATGCACAGTGAATCTGCCTGTAAGCTTATTAAATCACTATTATCCCTATTAACACAATGGACATGATCCTCTTCTACCAACTGCATCCTCATTTTATGTAGCGTACGTCGCGACAAGCAGCGCCTGTCAGATCATCTAATGTGAATATGCTGCCACACACACGCACGCACACACACAAGGCACGCACGTAATTGTGCGAGGCTCATATTCCAGCACATGACAGCGTTTTGAGGGATCATATAGATGCAAATGCAGCCATGTAATTGCATAAGCAGTAGATCTGCGCTCTCTAGGCTCGGTGCTGTCATGTCAATGGCTGATTCCATCTGCTTTTCATCGTGTCTGTTTTTTTCCAAGACCTAATTTCCATACCAACCCAAAGCTTTAGAATCCTCTCATCCTTCCTTCTCCGCCTCCTCCTCCTCGATCTCCTCCACCAACCTCTCTCTGCTGGTCCAAGCAGGAGTGATGGAAATGACAGCAAAGATGCAGATGTCACAGCCAAAAACCCCAAATGACAGGGAAGAGGCTTCCTACCTAGTTTCTCTTCTCTTCTTCCCTTCTCTCCTCCCATCCCCGCTCCCCATCTGAAAGGTCCAACTCTCCTTGCCTCACTTCTTCCATATCTGACATGTACAAACTGCCTTTAAGTATGCACATTTTAGTTTTGTGAGGGAGAATGCATCAATCCTTCAACCACCACTTTACCTTCAGTCTGCATTGGTCCTTCTTTGCTTCTGCTACATTTTCCCTCTCTGTCTTCTCACTGCCTCTCTTGACCTCCCATAATTCTAAGCAGACTTTTTTTTTTGAAAGATATTTTTGAATATCAGGTGCACGAGCTGCATGCTTTCTGCATTTGGGTTTATAGGGATTTAAAACATTCCTTATGCAGGCCTGCATATGGCGATAGATAAAAGCCGGTGTGACGGCAGTGTGATGTGCTACATATCTACCAATTTGCTGCAAGTCAAAAGACCAATGATCCTTTGCTTGGGAAGGACTTGGCGAGAAGTGATTGTGAGGAGGAGGACTGTGCCAAGGCTTCCTGTGCTCATTACTGTGGTGATGTTACATTGCATATGTAAACCAGCTGATTTTCCTTTTGTGTTTTGTAGTCACATTTGCTTTTTACATTGCCTTCCACAATGGAGGAATGTATCTGAAAATCAACAAAACGCCTATTGCAGGGAACATTCGGATATAAAATATTGGTTTAACTTGACATATGTGTTGTGTATCCACAACATGGTGGGAAAAGGAAAATTACAAAATTAGATATGACAGAATTACAGCGTAGGTGTTGTGATAATGTCATAAATATATTTTTCTTTACATGTGAGCATTCTCTCCCTGATTTTATTAACTTTATTGTGTGGATATTAGCAAAATAAGCCAAAAACAATAGAAAACATACAAACGCTGCATAATTGTGAAAATGAAAGAATGTTCAACATACAGGTTAGCAAACTAGCATTTGTGCTAGCTAACATGCCGTACACACTTGAGCAAATACCCCACCCACAGATATATTATGTATTCAAGTATTTTAGCACACACAGTATGCATATACATTGTTATATTCCGGCACATACCCAGAGATAAATGCATATGAGTATGCCAGTACACATACACTCACTTCAGCTACCCTTCCTCTCCCTCCTCTCCTTCACCCAACACATAACACTTCCTCTAAAATTCACTGGCAGTGTGTGCTGTGGAGGCATGAGATAACGTCCCAGAAGTTTTTCAAGGGCAGGACGGGTGCTCAGACATCAGAGGGAAGCCGCGTCGAGCCGAAGCTGATTCATTACATGTGTTGCATCTGCCTCCTATTAAAAAGCCCAGAGCACTCCGCACTCCGGCTGTCTCCCCCGGTCTCTCTTTCTCACTCTCTGACTGCAAACTACCTCCTGACTTCTCACCTAGACCTCATCTCTCTAAAAAACTCTGCCCTTCTGTCTCTTTTCTCTAAACTCTCCCTCTCCCCTGATGACATGCCTCAGCTCCTCACTAATTCTTACAGATTAGCTCTACAGTACTACAGCACGAACATCAATGAATATATGTTTTAAGACCCGTACAAATTTTTTAGGATCAAATCTATCTATATACATAAAATATTTTACCTATACCATAAAGAATATTTTATTTATTCAATAGATAAAATTTCACTCAGACTCAGTCTATAACCTAGAATTCATTCAACCAGCATTTAAAACAATATTTAGACCATGGTACCATTAGACTGTGGAAGTGAGCATTTTTCAGTGTTGAGCTAGAAGTTAACTTTGCACAATGTGTCCCCAGTGATGTCTTGCATGTTTACGTGTTGATCAAGTTGCATTTGGCTTTGGTTGGTAGACTTATTAGCTTTCTTGGCCTTTGCTGCTCATGCTGACTCGAGCCCATTGGATATATTTTTATGGCTATGTCAGTTTCATCTTTTAACATCTTATAACATATATGAATTAAATATATTTATTTATACAGTACCAAATTAAAGGGATCCTTATAAAAAATGTGTTTAACAAAAACAAATATCAGCCATAATGTGGTTTTGTCTGATAGATTGGTTGTCTGTCTGTTTTTTCCAAATATAGATATGTATCACCCAACACAACATCAAGTTCCAGTGTTTGGCTCTAACAACACATTTCTGCCATTTGTTCTAAATAGAAAGTGCTTCTTTTAGTAGAGGTGTAAAGTGCATCATTTCCTGTTTGCATGTGAATGTTTCCGACAATGGCAGATTCAAAAGCCTTCATAAACTGACACAGTTCTGTCATTTATTGGCCATAAGAACCCCAGGAATTTGGATTTCAGGAGGAGTAGTTGTTGGCAAGATAACGGGATTGAAATAAACCATAAATGAATAAGAAACTCAAAGATAAGTTGGATCTCTGTTGTAATGTTGGTGCTAACTGCTACTACCACTATAATAATTGAGACCTCAAGGGAATCTGATGTAAGCTTAATGGGAAGGCTTTCCATATACAAACCAGGGTAGGATCACCTACCCACAGAATTTGTTCATCAGAAATGGGCATAAATTCCAGATTGTCAAAGTCTTGCTTCATTTTTGTCCTTGGTCTGCAAAAAGAGAGTACATACACAACTAAGGATAAAGATACTTTCCTCAGGATCTTGTGTTTCTGCTGCTCTTGGTCAATGGTACCTTACATTGGTGAGTATTAAAGCAACAGCTTATTGATTAGGAAACACTGCACGATCTTATTCAAACATTCCATTAAAGAGACATTTACTCACCTGATTGAAGAACACAGTCTAAAGTTAGAACGATTGGAAGTTTCAGACTGTTCTTCATCTAGCATTTTTTTAATCACTTGCTCATTTCCTTTACTCCACAATCTCATCTTCAGTGTTTTAATTATGTCGTGGTGAGTGATAGCTAGTTTTAAGGTGTGTGTGTGTTTGGTGGACTTGTTAAAAGGGCCTTTTTGCGGCGCGGATGCCAGCTTGAGCTGATAATTATTTCAGATTACATTAAAGGAAATTAAACATTTCTTAAAGTACGTGTGAGGGTGACAAAGTTATCAAGTGCAGTTACAGGAGAGAGTGTGAATGTTGCACTTCCAAAAATGTAATTTTTGCGACTGCTAATAAGATCGTTTTCAGGTGTTAAAAAATAATTAATGGTGTTACAGCAGTTGAGCATCATTGGACTCATTAGTACGTGGATCAGTGTTTCACAGTGGTCAAAAATTAAAGGAATTGGTAGTAAAAAGTGTATGAATTATCAAAGCCAAAGGGAAATGTAAGAAAGTATTCTTATTTTAATGTGTTTCAAATTGGGGCTGATACTAGTGCTCTAGGAGAGTGCTGTAAAGTTTCTGATGAAATAGTAGTCACACTTATTTTGTAATGGTCGTAGTACATGTGTATCATGTATACTACAGTATCTTTGTGTTAGCTGATGCACATCTGATTTGCTTATAATTTACACAGAGAAGTTTTTCCCGTGATATTTAGCTAACTTTGAGTTCAAGTTGTGAAAATCTGTGTGTGTAGTCAGACATTCTGTCATTTTGAAATTTGTCTGGACCACTGATCTGTCCCACCAGCAGACTCTTATCAGCTGATAAGAGTGTTTACGCCAGCGTTATCTCTGTCCATTTAAGGGTTGTGGAGTTGAGAGTCCACATCCTTTTCCACATGAATTTTGACTTGCATGTAAGGGGCAAGTTTTATCTCACACTTTCAGACATCTGAAAGATACAATCAATCATTTGGTTAAACTGTTGCTAATGTCTTTAAAAGTAGCAATAATAATAATAATAGCAACAGTAATAATCATAATGTAGCATTGATTATGAAAGAAATGTTCGGCTTCAAGACTTTAGTTCCATCCTGTGCTTTGTTCTTTTTTGAAAGACTCAGTGTTCAGTTATTTGGTGGTAGTGTATGCACACAACTGCTATGTTTAAGTTCACACTCATATGATACACTGTTGGAAAGCTAGAACAGGTACAATCTGCACCTCTGTCAGACCACCCACCTACAATCAACATTGATGCGACTCACCTATGTATCCTCATGGTAATCCACTGATCGGTTATATTCCAACAAAAATGGTCTTGTTACAGTGTCAAAGGTCCAAAAGAGATTATTCCATTAATACATTCCCAGAAACTGCTGCTGTATCATTTTATATTTGCTGGCAGACGGGCCTAATAATTCATTAGAACCATAATAACTTTAGTTTGGATTTAATACAACTGTGATATCATGATTTCAAAATGGCTCCTGCTCTCTGACCTTTCAGTTGACACTTTATTGACCCAACAGGAGCTTACATGTACTGTCCACAGCCAACAATAGCCAATGAGAGCCCGCGCTGTAAGGAAGTCCCAGCCCCTATTTTTTCGTAGGCGGGCCGAACCAATTGCAACCAATTGTGCCTAACTTCAACTAGCAAGTTCATGATCTTCCAGCAGAAAAAACACATCTGCTTAAAGCTACCAGATAATGCGGAGCTATGCAGCAGCAGCTGCTTGCCGCCAAGGTGTGGTGCTAAGGGGGAAAAAGATGAAAAAAAATCACACTACCAGACATTCCCTTAGATAAACCTGTGTAAAATATTTATTTTCTGTGGTATTTCTACAAAATTTTAACTTTGACTAGGTAAGGCTTCATGCTGTAGCCCCACAGGGTTTTCCAGCTAATTAGTCCCAGAATAGTCTGCTTGCATGTGTTAGCAAACATTTTCAAGCAGAAATGAAAAACTCATTACTTTTTAGTTTGTTCAGACTTACATTGATCAATTCCAGTAGTACTTACAGGGACTCTGCCGTTGGGTTAGACAATTCAGAGTGTTATCTTTCAGAGAAACCAAAAGTCATGCAACGCGTTCAATTTACTTTGGGTAAACTGAATGCTCTCTTGGACAGGCATGTTAAGAGGTTAACTGGTCAACTAAGAACATCATTCAAAATATGTTTTGTTCTGTAACACCATTTAACATTAGTCAACATCGGAGGCATTTCTTTGTTTGAGAGACATGGATATGGAAACGCCATTGAGCTCTTGAAGTTGTGTGTAAACAACATTAATTATGAAGGAAAATGGTTTTTGTCTATGCAAAAGCTACCATGCATAATTAAGTGAATTGAAATTAGCATGTATACAATGCGGTCAAAATATTGAATATATATATATTTTGTCTTTTCTTCCATCTCTCCCCATTATCTTAAATACGCTTGGTGATTGAAAGGTCTGCTGAGATAATTACAGCATTGAGAGGAACAGCAGCACACATTTAAAAATGAATGAATAAATGATTCTGTCTCTCTCACCAAAAGGTTTTTCTGACCACTAAGTGCAAATGTGGCATTTCCAGTGGCATGTACCACAATTGTTAAACTGTAACTTTGAATGTGCCCTTCTCTTTTGAAAGCCTAAGTGAACTCTGCCATGCAAATAACCATGTCGAGTTAAACACAAATTTAAGTACAACCTCCAAAGTGAACGGCATTTGAATTTTTTGTTTTAGCATGCATAAATCTTTTGCAAAATGCACTCTACTTTCAACGCTAATAGTGTACACAGAAATCAAAGCTGTGTGTTTCTTGCAGAGCAACAAGAGAGGAGGAAGATCTGCATAATGTTGACTCCAGCAATGAAGAGTAAAGCGCAGATCCACAGCATCGCTCCCTTGGTTTCTTTCCAATAACATCATTAGCATTTTGACATCATCGGCCTAATTGTTGTTGGTAGCTCTGAGAAAGGAGCGCCTTGGAGGGGGAGTCGGGAGGGTGAGGAGGAGGGTGGGTGTGTTTCCGCTTTAAGGCCTTGTGCTTATCAGTGCAGGGCAGATACTGTTCCTATGGTCCTGGCTGACAGGTGAGGTGGTTGCGGTTGTCAGTGAACCCCCGGGACAAGTGCTGAGGGATGGGATCGTATTTGGGAGCAGGTGCACCCCCGTCCTCCTCTTGCGCCTTGTTCCCCCACTCCCCCAGGAGGCATATGGTGAGAGTGATTGGAGAGACCTGGGGCCCGCAGGGAGTGTTCCTCTCCCCAGTTCATCTGTTCCAGACGGGGCCCTGCGGGACACTCAGCCTCTCCTGAGGTCCCTGTTGGCTGGGAATCAGGCCGAGTAAGCGGCTTCGCTTTCAGGTTGACTGCTTTGTTACAGTGCTGGGCGGTCTTGGTGGCCACACCAGTTAGTTTTACACTGTGCACCATTGTACGCTGCAATTTTGTGTGCAGGCCACATGCAGAATGGCTAATAGGTCACGGCCTCTAATTTGTTTGCTCATTTGTACGCAAGTGTTGCTTTTAATCTGCCAACTCTTATAGTGTCCTGGTGTCATTGCTTGGAATAGAATCACCATCTTGCTGTGATTTCACAGGCTCATATTTGTGAACCAGCTTACAAATGTGATGTAGTTCTTTCTGAGTGCACTAGGAGAGAGAGTTATGGGGGCATTTTAAGCCTCGTATAATATGTGTACCTCTTTTATGTGGTCATTTATTATAAGGCGAGCTCTATGAATAATGTATGATTAAAAGGCGTAATGGATACACTGGGACTCGTCAAAATAAAAGCAAAAATCCATTTGCTCTCCCTGTAGTAAATCCACTAGCTTGTCCTTGGGCTAATTTCCAACTTGGGACTTGGTGGGGGAGTGAGTGCATGTCTTGAAAGTGATTTCAAGGGAGGGAGGTGTTGGTTGTGCTGTAAAGTGAGAGAGAGGAGGAGGAGGAAAAGTAAAATGAGACATGGATAAGGAACAAAGCCAAGAACACCTCTTTCTCTTGATGCCTCCCTCCTTCATCTCACTCTATCCCAGACCCTCTCTTTCTCTCCATCCTTCTCTCCCATCTCTGTCTCTCACCATCTTAAAGCTCCTTCCCCCTGCCTCTGAGCAGCTGCCACTTCTGAGCCTGAAGAAAATGAAGGCAGATGAATCAATTTGGCCTGTGGCCCTAAAGTGCACTTGTCTGCACCCCAGCCTGGGCGGGGGGATAATGAGCCGATAGATTGAGCCGGTGCCGGAGCCCGGCACTGAGCGCCGAGATGCCTTCGCCTGCCACACCACCGGGCCCCCTCACATACACACACACACACACACACACTCTGATGCCTCCCTGAGCTGCGGTAGCAGCCTGTCGCTGGGTTAATGGGGGTGAGGGTCCTTTGCGCAGGACACTTTTCAGAGCAAATTAGAGGAAGGATCTGTATCCGTCCTCTTCAGCCCTCCCTTCCTTGGATTGCCCCTCATCTACTCCCCGCCCTGTGCATTGGAAGACTGGAGAGCAGATTGGAGCATGGTAGCAGAAGAGCATCAAGGCACCTTGAAAAGAAGGGGCTGGCGGGGGCAAGGTCCAAGATCCTTGGGTAATGAGGATTGACACTGGGACAAGGCTGAGGCACAGCATCCCTCAGCGCTGTTGACAGGTGACGGCAGGCTAGGGAGGGATGAGGCAGAGTGAGAAGAGCCGGAGCAAGAAGAGGAAAAGCGAGGTCAGGACTAACAGCGTCTCTTATTCAAGGAGGAAAAAGGTGAGAGACCGCGCAGCCATCCGATGACCCCCTAAGCTCACTGCAAGGTGAAGCAGGGAGGATCAAAGGAGCAGGACAACACACGTCACTCACCGGCCTCTAGCCAGCTTCCTGCTGACAGGCTACAGATTGATTGACACTGCAAGGAGAGTAAAGAAGAGTTGAAGGAAAAGGAAAGTCAGCCATGCATAGCCTGAACTGACGTGAACCACTACTGTCTCCTTCAATGCATTGACTAGCCCTTTCTAAGCAGGTGGGCTTTGTGACTTCACCCAGGGTTAGAGTAGTATAAATGAGCAGACCCAAGTTGGCACTACTCAACTTGGGGGGAAATTAAGATGCTGGAGGGCCCTTTGAAGATAATTAAAGAGCACAGAGCGGGAGCCTCCAGAGAGGGACTGCAGACATGTTCAATACCGAGACTAATGGAGTTAATTTCCAGTACATTATTCATGTAAAACACAGGCCCTTACTTAGCTATGTCTTTCTTACGTCTCTTCTATCTGTCGTCTGAAGTAAAAACTGTCCCCCACACACGTACAAATTAACCACTTGAACTTGTGTCACCTGATTAACCTTGCCAAAATACTGTTAGAGTCAAACCTTCAATATAAACAAACTTAATCGACCAACAAAAAATAAAAAACTATAACTCCTTAAAACAGCCAGGTGGCCAAGAACTGTTCCCTCAGGGAGCAGAATGCATTAAAAAGGCATTAACTCAAGCATAGGGGAAAGCACTGTGACCTTGAACTGTATCACCACTTGCAACCGATCACATCTCAGTAGAGACCATTAGCTCCACCCTCAAGCTCACTAACTTGTCCTTTAACATTAATGAGTACACAAAAAAGAAAAACAACACATGAAAGCTGTACAGTTGGGAGCTTAGGGCCAATTAAACACCTCCCTAGACAGAAAATTAGTCCCTTCCTTAATCACAGGCAGTCAGGGTTGCCAATCTTTTGTCAGAGTTGGTGAATTCCTGCCTAGATCAATTGCTCTCCTGTCCCGTTGAACAGCGGCTAAGGGAACGGTCCTTGCATGCTGCATCATTAACCTAGGCGGCTAATTAGATGCTGTGCTCTGATCAATAGCCGAGTTGATTGCTGACTGGGTAATGTAGCCGCGGGCCCCAGAGGAGACGGAAACACTTTGGGCGCCTTCAGGAATTTGTCAGCAACACTGATGCTGGGTAAACAAAGTAATCAACAGCTGCACTTGACAGCAATGTAACGCTGACTGTACCTTGACACTCTGTCTCTGCCTCCATGCCTGGCTGCCGAGGAGGACTGCTCTCTTTGTGCTCTCCTTGAGAGAAAGAAATCAAAAAGGCCACAATCTATTTTGAGATTCAAGGAGTGATTAGGCTGACAGCTAGTCGAGAGAGGCAGAGGGAGAGGTGGGTAGAGGTGGAAGTCAAACCTGATTAGGCCCACCTGCAGATTTCTCTTCCTTCCATCTCTACACCCTGATTGCTTGGCGGCAGCTCCCTCCTCTTCTCTGCCATGCTCACCACACCCCACCCCACCCCCGTCCTGTCACTGTTGACCTCAGTGCACTGCTAATGCCCCTTGGCCAATCAGCATGCTTGCCCTGGCGGCAGCAGGGTAATTAAAAGGGAATTGTGTCTACTTGGTGTGTGAGCTGGTGGGCACGGGGGTAGACAAACATTCTCCATGCCGCCTTTCCTCCCTCCCTCTCTCCCAGCCAGGTGGCAGCGTACAGGACCTGTCAGATTAGCTGATGACCCTTTTAATTCTAGCCCAGCCGGGGGCCATAATTGATATTTACCGGGAAAGGTTAATTGTAGCAGTGATCTGCTTAAATTACAGTGGAGATCAGGAGAACGGGGCCAGCCACCATGTGCGCCACCGGGGGAGCTGCTACACGCAAACTGCTAGTCAAATGGATTACACCCTGCGGCCATCACCACTGTACTCAGAGGTGGGGAAGCAGCACGGGACACTGTGATTGGCTAATACTGCACCAGCGCAGAGTCTTCCTTGCTGAGCTCGCCAACCTCCCATCTGGCTGGGAATTTGGGTGCATTCCAACTGTCTTGATGGCCTGCAATAAAACAAGCCATCCATGTTTGCATTAGGGTTACCATGATGTGGGTGGCTGAACGCAGCTATGATGGATTTGTACATTTAAGCTGCTGATAGCTGATATTTTTTTTCCAATATTTGTATTTTTTCATGACCAGAAAACAGAATTATAATCTCTTTTTCTCTAAAATGTTGTGTTGGCAAAGGTTAAAGTATGTATATTGTTTCTGTTGTCTTCTTAAAGTAAATGCTACATGTTTTTCCACTTTTTTTTTTTACTGACCTCAAAGAGCAGTTAACTAATGAATGCGCCTGAGCTATGAGGGAGAGTGGAGGGATTTTAGACAGTAGTCATCCAAGGATCCTAACTCTTTACTTTATCTGACTGTTCATCAACCTTATATTTGTATACTGTATGTAGGCCACAGCGTGAGTGTGTCTGTCCGTGTCATATGAGGGCACTAACATTATCATATGTGCAAAACGTACAGGAACAAAGTTCCGTTCCTGAGTTGAACAATACAGATTGGTGGATATTGGTGGTTATAGTAGAATAAAAAGAATTAATAATGCCCTGAATCAGCTGTAGTACACAGTCACAGTTGGCTATACTAGATTGTTGCTGCTGCGTTCCTGTTGCTGGCTGGTATGACAAGCAACAGCGGGTCGAGGTTTGGGGTTGCAGGTGTTTTGCTACAGCCAGTTCTGCTTTGCATTTAGCCAAAGCACAAACTGACACTGAGCTGTGAGACACTACAGTGACTTTGTGTTTCTCTCAAGTTAAGAATAGAAGTGCCATGGCTCATTGAAAGTCAGTTGAAGCCATTGTAGCTTTGCTGTATTGTTATGCATACCTGCCTAACTTGTGGAGTTCGTTATAGATCCAAGTGAGTGACAGGAAATAAGATGGCATCTGAAACTTTTAATTAGTGTTCTCTGGTTCAGACATTGTTATCCTTGTTTTCCCAGTGTGATTTATTGCAGTATCTGAACTTTGGATATAAAATGGATAGTTCTGGTGCTCGGTGGCTGTGTCAGGTTTGAGCTCTTGTAATTACCCCAATTAACACAAACTTTCAATTCAGTTATAGATGATTAATATTCTGTACCAATAAATGGGTTTAATCAACTGTGCTGGAATACGCAGCCACATTTCTGCTGTCCTTTTCATTGTGTGTAGGTTTTTTTTTCGTTGCCTGAAAAACCTGCTGATTCATAAGCCACTGTATGTTGTGTTAAAAAACACTCTCATCTGACATGGATAATAGAAATTTACTTAGTTTGTTGCATTAGAAAATGATGGTAAGACATGATTGGTAACTTTCATCCACATTACCATGCAATGATGACATTTATAGAAATAATAGCGAACATTATGTTCACTGCTATTATGAAACACATTTAGCTTTAGGCAAGATGTTTTTCAAGAATGAAAGAATGAAACAAATGAAAGATGACAAAATTAAAAACATCTGGGGGTGTGCTTAGGAATAATTTAAAGCCCGTGTGGTTTGCATTAAACTGGCAGTTTGAAGGTGTCCTCTTGTGTCCCCTACAGATCAAACCTTTGGCACTACGTCCGGTCAAAGTCAGCGAGGATGAAACGGTGCAGGAGCTCAGCCGACCGCACAGGAGCAACTCCAAGGAGCAGCTTAGCGAGGTGAGTCCCTGAATGCGACCTTTCCCCTTTTCACAGACCACCTTCAGAGAGCCAGGCTATCCACTTTCACAGGCCAAGTCAGCGGACCCTTGAGGTGCGATATAGAGAGTGGGCAGATGACAGCAACACTGAGGCTGAGATTAGAGGGCATCTGGTGTAGTAGCTCCTGCGGTGTCCAGCTATCACCTCATAAATCCCCTGTGCATTGGGAAAAAGACCGGTTGGCTGGCAGCACATAGACAGGAAATGATTAGGCTGGTCACACAGCATCACCTAGTTGGTCTGGCATTATTTAAAACATGGTGCGGTTAAATGTAGACATGACCTGACCAGCCAGGTGTGGGTTGATCTCACCGACCCCAGAATGGAATGAGTTAAAGAAACTGTTCCAATTATCGCTGCGACGGCATCCATATGCCATTTAGAGGATGAGTAGGTGGCAAAGGAAAATGGAGACCAGGCATTGGTTCAGCATAAGGGATGAAATAATGCAATTTAGATACAGGGGAAGTAATGAGAATTTATGCAAAATCCCAAGCGGCTCATTTTAAATGAATGTAGAAATATGCTTCCTAACTAATGCCTGTCAAGCAGGCCTCCCAAACCTAACTAAATTTAATCAGACTGCTCATTTAGCTGACGAAAGCAGGAGAAGAGAGAGAGAGGGAAAGAAGAGGAAGGAAAATATGCAGCTTTCTTTTCCAGCAGCGGTAAAAATGATGGAAAGAAAAAGATTTTAATGAACTTATTAAATACATTGTTCCAAGCTATTCAGCATTCCAATTGAAAATCCAGCCTGATGAAGAAAAAAAAAATCACCCAGGCTAACTTTTCCCATGTTCACCCTCTTTTCTCTAAGCCTCGCTGT
>JAPMOB010012618.1:0-14905 GCA_029875015.1 Lepomis gibbosus | reverse complement strand
ATATATATATATATATATATATATATTCAAATTTAGGGTAATTTAGAGGAGTCAGAGCAACGTCACCTAGTGCAAAAATGTACCATCAAAACACGACTGTCATTTTTTCAATCTGTTCTGCTTTTTAGTGTGAGTCCATCTACATGTTGCACAACTCTTCTTGAACACACCGGTCTTGCCTTTATGACTATGATGAAACTCACGATGGCCTGCACCTCGCTGTATGTGCCTAATCACAATAAGAAACGATTACTATTGATGTGAGCATGAAACAACAATACTGAAATGTGTATGTGTGAGCTGTATGGCAAGTCTCACCGCATTTGCTAAAATGATGGATGTACAATGTGTGACCCTTAAAGGCACTGAAAACCATCCATCGTCAACTGCTTATCCTGCATACAGGGGGCTGGACTAGTCCACATGTCTTTGGATGGCGAGACCCGGAGAGAACCCACGTAGACACGGGGAGATATCCACACAGAAAGGCCTGGAACGATCAAGGTTCGAACCCATGAGCTTCTCCATTGGAAAGGTAACTACACTTCTGTGCACCAAAACGGAGACAGCAATGTAATTTGAATCAGAATCACTCCGTTTTTAAAAATATTATTCCTGAGAATAACAATGTGAACATTAATAAGGGCAAGGTCCAGAAACTTCTCCGAGGCACAAAGGAAAGGAAAAGTTGGAGAGAATGATGGTACCTGGAGGTCGAATTCTTAAAAGCTGTGCTGTACAGTTGGCAGATATTTTCTGTTTTATTTTTAATTTATCACTTCACCTTCACGGGGTTCCTTGTGTTTGGAAGGATTCCATCATTGTGCCTGAACCGAAAAATAATGCTCCGACGTCACTTAATGTGTCACGCACCGCACATAATATGAAAGCATTGGAGAAAATTATGAAAGAGGTACTTTTGGGAAACGGTGCAAGCAAACCTGGAACCATTCCAGTTTGCCCATAGGTCTGGCAGAGGCGTTGATGATACGGTGGGGACTACTGAATGTGATGTTGGAACACTTACAGGGTGCAAAGACTTTTGTACGATTAGTTTTTATTGATTGTTCTTCAGCTTTTAATTGTATCCAGCCCCATATTTTAGCACGTAGACTTGAGACTATCCGCAATATTGATCCTGGTTTGATTAGTTGGTTGAAATGGTGTCCTATCAGACGTCTTTTTTTCCTGCACCGGATCGCTGCGTCCTTTCACCTCTTCTATGTGCTGTCACCAACGATTGTTGTCAAAGCCAGTATGTGAGGTGTCATATTGTTAAGTTTGCTGATGATTCAGTCATTGTGTCTCTCCTGATCATGTCCCTGTGGTCAAGGAATTTTTAGAGTGGTGTAAATTGTCCTTCTTGGACATAAATGCGACTTAGACTAAAGAGGTGGTAGTGGACTTTAGGAAAGGTCCCATTACTATATCACCCGTGGTGATCAGTTATCAGGCTGTTGAAGATGTTCAACAGTAAAAATGTTTGGGCATTACTACTAATGATAAGCTGACCTTCAAACCTCACGTGGCCACTGTGTCGTCGTCCATTCTAAGCTTCGGAGTTCTAATGTTGACAACACTTTTTTGAAAATGTTTTACTCTCGTTTCATCAAAACGTTTCATTAACTTTTCTGGTTGGTCAGTTGGTACAGGTCACTCAACCTTGCGAAGAAAAATAGATTGCAAAGCATCATCAAAGTGTGCGGGAAAATTGCAGGCACAATTTTGGACAACCTCCCACACATTGAGGTTCGGACTTTGAAGAAGGCCTATTCAATCCTGGCTGATTCTAGCCAACCCTCTTATTGACAAGTTTAGGTTGCTTCCTTTGGGCCGTAGATACAGGACGCCAACATGCCAGACATGGCTGCTATTGTGTTGTTAAATAATGCACTGTAATTCCATTCTGTTGTTTTATTTTTTATTGTTTTGTCATGTATTACAAAAAGAAGAAAGAAATGATTTGTAAGCATCTGTATTTATAATGCAGTGACCATATAAAATGCTTTTACTACTAACAAGTCTGTCACTTCTGGTGTGTCTTTAGGAGAATATTACCTGTAAATACAAATATTCACCAAAAATGTTGGTGCAACCTCATTTCACCCAGAGTAGTGTCCGTAAGCATTCCTTTCACATCCTGGTTAAGGTGAGATTGAGTTGTTTGTGTCATAACACGTATGGCTAATTGGGGTTAGGGTGTTGCATAATTACAGATGATCTAGCGGATTATTTTGTTGCATAAAACCACTTATTCTAAAACCCTGTGGACGGTGGACTTTTGAGACTCAAACCTCAAACATTTATATTAGTAGAGCATGTGTGTATCTTCAAAAGAAATTTAAGCATCAAAGTGCTGTCCTTGGCATATTTCAACCAAAAGAGTACCTCTGTGGGCTTTGGAATGTCCCTGTCGATCTTTTAGTATCTGTCTCTATCCAGCAATGTTTCCCTGCCTGTTGGTACTTGTCTGGGCTACACATCCTGGTATATCAAACATTTTGGTGTACATTGGTGTACATTGACATGAATTGCTTTTACTTGTTTTCGTGTTTTCATGTTGTTTTTTTGTAAACCAACTTAAGAAAATTTGTATTCTAAAGGAAAACGGCACTTTATTACAACTGGGGTGTTATTTCTGTACCCCTGGGCATCAGTCCTAACGGCGTGACATGACATAGCTAACATGGTACTCACTAAGGTAATTGCTCAGGTCTCAGAACAAAGGGATATGAAAAATAATAAAAACAAAAATCCCATTCCTATAATTAAAAAAAAATATTACCCAAACTGTTTGTAAGATCATCACAGTTTACAGACCAACTTCTTAGCAAAGTTGCTGTAGTTGTATGTGTGGTTCATCTCTGCAATGTGGGGCTCTGGATGTGTTCACTTTCAGTTTTCCTTCAAATTAAGTAATAACGTGGTTTACCATGTAGAGCCTGTGTGATCTTCTTAATGCTTGTGTTGCTCGGACCTATTTTCAGCACTGTGATCTTCACAGCTCATAAAAAGCGACTTATTTTTAATTCAACCATAGTTTTGGCTGATTTTATCATGGCCAATATGTACTTGTAGTTGTATTGTCTTGGAGTCAATGAGCGAGCAAAAGAAACCTGGGGCAGGGGGAAGAAGGAAGGTTGTGGACAGACATGCTTTTCGCATTCTTTCATTGAATACTGCAATCATTCGTACCAGTCACAGACTTCTCTCACTGGAATAATCTTATAACAAGTTCACCTTGTCAAACTCACTTTCAGTGGCCTTGCTCATCATTTTCAAGCTAACTCTTCTCTTATGATAGAAACAAAGCAATTTCTTATGGTAGAAAAAAACATTTTCTGACATACAGGGGTGTGAAGGACATAATACAGAATACTACACCACACTTACTAAAGTAAAGGATTCCACTTGACCTGTGTCTCTTGGCCCATATGACAATAAAGCCTCTGAGATTCAACAAACCATCACAGCGTAGAAGACGGATTGGCGTGGAAAGATATTTGGTTTATTTCAAAGCAATTCGCTACCAATTCACAGGTATCCAGAGAATGAGCCACACTGACCATCAGATGGCAAGCTGGGAAATTCCCATCGGAGCAAGAAAATCACACTCACGCATTTACTCTTGATTGCCCTGAATCATCCATGCGAGAGATAACACACACTGCACAAACTACACATACACACACACAAACACACAAACATAGGCATTGCTCCAGTTCATCCCGATGCATCACGGCCCCTGAAGGTATTCAGGAAACACACATACACACTCCCTCCACCTACACTATCTCCAGTGGTTCCAGACTGTGGGGGAGACTGTCTGACAAGGTGCCATGCTGAGTTCACCTGTCTCACATCTGATTGGATGTTGGGGGTGGCAAGGGCTCTGCAGTGATTGTTCAGTTATCTTGAGAGCTGCGCAAGACACCAAGATAATCTCAGTTGAGCCTAAACAAGTCCGGCTGAATGTCACACCCACCGCAACAAGACATCCGTTACAATAAAGTCACTTTTTTATTTTGTCAAACAAAAGCATGTACGTTTATGTTTTTCATTTAAAGCCTGCTTTAAGATGGGATATAGTATGTGCAGCTAGGCGGAACATGGACGCAGTGGAAACACATAGTGAACTTACCTGGTGTGGACCAATAACGCTGAACAACTGAAGGAGCTTTTGGCACTGTACTATAAAATGAAATAGGAGCACCTGCAAAGCAGAAGCATCAAAACTCCGAGCAGTTAATCCATCAGAAGCAAATGGTGGCATTGATGCGAGTCTTTTGTTACGGATACCACCGAGGAGCCGAGATAAGATTTATGAGGTTGAGGTTGTCAAGATCCATGTGAAGGCTTATCAGATCCCAAAAAATAGCAGAGCATTCAATAACACTATGGGACAGGATTTTATTAGTATGTTGTGTGGGTGTTATCATTAATATTACCATCATCATCATCATTGAATGTAAAAGACCTTTATTATAGCTATTATTAGCAGTATAGCCATCAGTAACAGCATTGTTGTTGTTGTTGTTGCTTTCACGGTTGCTTTGCTACAGCTACTACTACTCCTGCTGCCATTATCATTTATATTCAGTTCACTTATATATTATGAATTTCTTTCATTCTTCTTTGGTTGTAAACGTACATCCTATTCACAGCTTCTGAAATGAATCTATTGCATCAGATTTGAGCTCATCACAAATCGCTGTGTCATTACGCACTGTAAAACATGATCACCTGCTCTCTGTCATTTTAAAGATTACTGAGAGCAGTTACAGTTGTTCACGTGGGATCTGGTGTTGCACAGCCATGTGTACTGGTCTTATGTGCACATCATCAGGCCAAATGATGACTGTTTTCAAGCTCACTGTAGGACTTGTGAGATGCATTGCGTGAACTACTTTACTCAGTGTCACTTGTATTTCCTAAAGACATTTAGGAAAATGTAGCCACTGTAGCACTGAAGAGGTTACATGTAGAGACATAAGCATGTACTAATACCTCTATAGATGTTTTGTTTGTTTTGTTTTTTTGTCATTTTTTTTGTCCAAAGCTGCTTTTCCTTTTGTCCACTGATGTCTGAGAAATGATTCTAAAGTGTGACACATTTAGTTTTACTTGGGAATGTTTGAGGAAATTTCAAGCGCATTACAGTACATTAAAAGTTCAGTTCGCACTAACCAACAATTAACAAAATCTTGTTTAGTTGCGACCTGGATGCCTTAGACATGACCAACATCACTTAACTAACTGTCCAAAAAGAAAGCATAAATCAAAACCCTGTAAGTGCAATGCTGAAAATAAAAGATCTGTAAAACACACTAAACTAAACCTATAACCTAATGCCTCAAACAAGTTAACATTCATTTGTGTAACATCCTATATTAACAGCATAAAGACAATTACAAAACAAGGTAATCACAAACGCATCAAGAGGCAACATAAGAGGACTGCTCAGTTTAAATCTCAGCCACCTCTGGCATTTCCAGGAGGCAACTTTTATCAGCTCCCACACTCAGCCGGACAAGCTGACCGATGGCCAGCTAGTTGAAAATGGGGTTAGATCAGTAAATGTATAAAAGTGTTGAGAATTCACAATAAAATAGCAAAGATTCGACAAAAGTCGGGGGGAAAAATGAACACAAATTTGCGTTGAAGTTAGTTTTCTTTCCTTTCCCATCTTCTTTATCATCTCACAACCCCCTCAAATTTATATTGCAACGTAGGCACCGACACAGAGTAACTGACATAGAGACACTGCTTCTGGGAAATAAAACAGTGAGGAGAAATGTGCTAAATATATGCAGAGAAGGCAGCGCCCCGGTTGCTCACCTGTTTAGAGTGTGCCATGTATCAAGGCTGAGTCCTTACAGCAGTGGGTTTGAGGACACCCCTGTCCTTTTGTGCAGGACATTTCTCGTTTCTATCACTGCCAAATTAAGCAGAAATACCAAATGAAAATGAAATCAAAAGAATATGCAGTGAACATGTTTTATGAGCATGTTTAAATATTCATAGTGTGATTTAACTCACCACTAACCTAAAATATATGCTTTAGTGGTACTTCTGTGTGTTGCACACACATGCAGCCTCTAACTGTTTATCATAATATTTACTTTTCCAGTAGAAGTATTAAACTCCCATCCACAGAGATTTGACTTGTGAAGGATTTGAAAAATCTACGTTCTAACACAGGCGATATTATCCTCATCTTTGCATCAGCGTTAGTACATTCTGTAATCCTTTTCCTTGTCTATCATCTTCCTCCCCGCTGGATCTGTTTGAATTTTCCTCCCACTGTTCACTTTGACTCTGTGGCTTTTTCAAAAGCTCACTGCCAATTATCAGAGATACCATCAGAAAATAAGTTATTTGCTTTGTAGAAAATGAGCAGTGAAACTTCTCACTGATATGTGATGGGTTGGGATTGATGAGGATAACTGTCTGCAACTGGGAGGGCAATGACAGCAGGGCAGGTGGTGGAATAGCGTTAGTTAGGCAACACTAAATATTCTGGCAGACATACAAACAAGTAATGGCAATGAGGGATATTCCTGGAATAAGAGTAGAAATAGGATAGATGCATGCATGAAGACATGAATTTTAAATAAACATTTACAAAGGTTAAGGACTAACTAAAGTTTTCTCGTCCTATATAATCTCTTCCTATATCATAAAAGGCCTCTAATGGGCTGGCATTTCGTGACAGTGCATAAGTGCACCACACGTTCACTCATTCAGTCATGTGTAAATGCACAAACGTGTGGTACGCTGGTTAAGGGTTTGAAAATACAGTCGCTCCACTGCTGTTTTGCCGTCCTCGACCACTTCTCTCTGCTGCTGTGAAATGCCACCCTTTGGTTCAATACACACTCACCACAAAATGTAGTGTCTCATCATTTAGTGTCAACCAGTCAGCTCCAGCGGCACACATTGGAAGCAGACAAAAGATGAAAGAAATAGTCAAGGTACAGTGGCCAGTGTGTGCTGATCTGGAGAGATCAGCACACACTGATCTACAGTACATTTCTCCAAAAGGCAACAAGTTTGAATATTATGGCTCCTTGTGAGATCCTCCCTCTCACTCTGCTGATTTGCTTTTTTTGTTTTTTGTTTGGCTCCCAGCTCTGGAGGAAGCAGGCAGAGTAGAAAGGAAATCAGGGAACAGCTTGCATCTGTGTAGCATAAGTGTCAGTCTACTGAAGTTGATATTCGAACGTATCTCTCTTTTCTTTAACATCAGTAACCTTTATTAGCTTTTATAATATACAGTCTATGATCCAAGTCATTCCTTTATTAAAATTTTTAACTAGATGCTGAAAGAAAATAACTGCACAGGAAAAGGCAACATGCAAAGCTAAAAATGATACAAACTAACTTACTATGTAGCCTAATAAAGTGCACCTTGGTTGTTCCAGGTTGAACCCCCTTTTGCCTTCAGAACTGCCTTAATTCGTCATGGCATACTTTCAACAAGATGTTGGAAACATTCCTCAGAGACTTTGGTCCATAGTGACATGACAGGATCACACAGTGGCTGCAGATTTGTCGGCTGCACATCCATAATGCAAATCTCCCTTTCTACCACATCCCAAAGGTGCTCTACTGGACTGACATCTGATGACTGTGGAGGCCACTGGAGCACAGTGAACTTTGTCATGTTCAAGAAACCAGTTTGAGATGATTTGAACTTTGTGACATGGTGCATTATAATGCTGGAAGTAGCCATCAGAAGATGGGTACACTGGTCTGAAAAGGATGGGCATGGTCAGCAACAACACTCAGGTAGGCTGTTGCATTTAAACGGTGCTCAGTTGGTACTAAGGGTCCCAAAGTGTGCCAAGAAAATATCCCCAGACTATTACACCACCACCAGCAGCCAGAGCTATTGATACAAAGCAGGATGGATCCATACTTTCATGTTGTTTATGCCAAATTCTGACCCTATACCATCTGAAGGTCGCAGCTGAAAGAGTCATTAGACTAGGCAACATTTCTCCAATCTTCTATTGTCCATTTTTGGAGAGCCTCTGTTTCCTTTTCTCAGCTGACAGGAGTGGCACCCGGTGTGGTCTTCTGCTGCTGTAGCCCATCTGCTTCAAAGTCCTACATGTTGTGCAGACAGAGATGCTATTCTGTTATTTTGAGTTACTGTTGGCTTCCTGTCATCTCAAACCAGTCGGCCCATTCTCCTCTGACCTCTGACATCAACAATGCATTTTCATCCACACAACAGCCGTTCACTGGATATTTTCTCTTTTTTGGACCATTCTCTGTAAACCCTAGAGATGGTTGTGCGTGAAAATCCCAGTAGCTCAGTAGTTTTCGGAAATACTTAGACCAGCCCCTCTGCCACCAACAACCACACCACGTTCAAAGGCACTTAAATCACCTTTCTCCCCCATTCTGTTGCTCGGTTTGAACTTCAGCAAGTTGTCTTGACCACGTCCATGTGCCTAAATGCACTGAGTTGCCTCCATAAGGTGTACATAATAAAGTGGCCTGTGAGTATACACACAGACACACACACACATATATATATATATAAATGAGTGGACTGCATGTTGAACATTGTAGAACAGTAACCTAATTTAAAAACAAATTTACCATATCAGATTATTATTTGCTTTTGCTACGAAAATTACTGAATTGATTGGCATCAGCTGTCTTTTTCAGGCATCTCCTTTTTTCCTTACCCTGTTTAGTTGCTCACAGCCATTATTCTGTAATGAACCTCCACGATGATGCTGATGCTGGTTGCTCGGACACTGTGGGGCAACTGCAAAGCCTCTATAGTGGGCTTTTCAATAAATAACATGGTCTACACCCAGCCGTCCGGTGCTGTGTCATGTCGTTTCTGTGGTTGGTTGGAGAGAAGTGTCACATCCACATGCTGCCCACTCATCCAGAGAACACCACTGTCATTTATTTTAAAATGGACAAGGGGGACACTTTCAAGGTGTGCGTGTGTGTTTCCTGTGGTGGATGGATGGGATTAGGAACTCCAGAACTGTATCATTATGCCTTCAATCTGCTGTCCAGCTGCACTTCTGATAACAGATGTGGTGCTGCTGTTGTCTCTGTGTGTTCATCTTTGTCTTCATCTGTCTTACTGCTTCATGAACTGCAGTCCGTCTGCATCTCTTGCTTCTCTTGTTTTTCTTTTTTTCTCATTTGTAATTTTATTGAAGCATTTTCAAAACGCTGAAACGTTACATTTCGGTACCTTCATTTCCATAACATAAACTAGTCGACAGTAGACGCTTTAGCCCAATCCCTCCAGGTCTGTCTGATGAAGAGAGTCAGGTTTGGTGTGGACTTCCAGAAAATCAATGAAGGGGGATCAGGGTTTTTTCCCCAGTATGTCCTTCAAAGCAAACCTGATTCTTTCCAAGTGGAGCGCTTCAGACAAGTCATTAAGCCAGTCCCATACTGAGGAGGTTTCAGGTGGTTTAGGCCACAGGCAACAACTTGTCTTTGAGGCATCCTTAATGTGTTCAGTGTTCTGCTGAGTTTGATCAGCTTGGGGTCAGGATTCAATGTCAAACCAACCACTTTGGAAAAGATGCTGAAAATGTCCTGCCAATATTTGGTCAGTTTTGGACAGCAAACTAGACTGTGTATCAAGGTGCCCTGGGCAGAATCACGCTATAGTTATACCTAAAAATGAGCTGATTTTTTTCAATAATACAGCCTTTGAAGCACAATAAATTGAATTAAGCATTGTCTGACATTTAGAGCATACATGTACATAGACATCCCAGATATCCAAATATTTCATACACTCAGTTCTTTTTCCCCATGCTTGTTTAAAGGGTGTCTAATAAAGAAACCACCTGCAAAGTTAAAAGGGCGGGTAGAAGTGGGCTAAATCTAAAAAAACAATAAGTTGGGTGGGGGGCAGGTGGATAATTTATGCGTAGCCTACACAGGTATTCAGAAATTTTCAGAGTTGATCCGCACATCACACCAATGTAGCTCCTATAATCGTGACAAAACAGTGCAAACAGGTGCTGGTACAGATGCTTCTGTATCGATACATCTGCAAATGCTGTGACGCAAAAAGAAACCGAGACTTCCCAACTCTAGCTTTAAAACACAGCTGACATAACTTACAGGGAACAGTTGCTGTTGAGGGGTTGCTATGGATGCTGCTGCTGCTGTTGTGTTGTTGCTGATACTAGGTGATCAGTGACTATATTAAAACAACTATATGATATATATATTAGCTGATTAAACAATTATGTGACCATGAAAAGATTGTTGAGTGTTCTTATTTCTTCCACCTGCAACTCTTAGTGTGCAGCTCTGTGAGCGTCTCCCCAGCTGTCAGCCTTGGTAGATGCTGCAGTATTACAGCAGGTCAGTCACTGTGAGCTGGTCCCAAACATTCAACAATCTTTACATCTTTTCATGGTCACATAATTGTTAAATCAGCTAATATATATCTTATGTTTGTTTTAACAATTTATACATTTTTCTGAAATCTTAGAGGGCCATTTCTTCTTCAATCTTTACTTTGATGTCAGGAATATTTTTTTTTTTTTACATCGGCACTGACATTTTATGTATTTCCAGTTATTGAGTTTTTATTGTAGTTGAGCTGTTGTAAACACTACTGTTGCTGTCAAATGTAAATCTATTCAATACAGTTTTGAATTTAATGATGCTTTTAAAAAAGGGCTAAGAGAGGCTGTAAGTCGGAGGAATGGGCTTAGAATTTTACCAGTGTTGTTATACTTATTTTAAGGTACAAGGCTTTTAAGTTACTTTAATAATCCTAGTGGAAATATTTTAGTCAAATCATCAGGTGAAAGGTCATGAATTGGGTCATTTTATTTACTGAAAAGTTATTATTAATTCATTTTACTCATAGTTTGATTGGGCAGACTTTCACAAAAGGGCCTTTACAAATTTTAAAATAAATAAAATTAAGGAAATTTTGCGTTTGAAAAAAGGGCATTTTGGGCAGCAAAGGGCAGAAGGGCAAGTGCTCAAGCACCCATTACACCCCCCTCTGCACGTGCCTGGTCCACTGCATGGTTTAAGCCTTCACTGTAAATGCACACACACAGAAGAAGAGAGTAAAATTTAGCTTTAAAACAAGTAGCCAATAATTTGCCAACAGGTCCCTTTGTATGTATTTCATTATAGATCATTAGTTTGTGTGACTGTAGTGTATAACTTTGGTTGTGTTTAGGTGTGATTTTGGTATGCATTACCTCAAATAAGCTCTATTAAAAAATAAATAAATCTGGACCTCAAGTTATTTTTAAACCTTGGTTACGGTACGATATTTTTGTATTCCAAATAAATTATACTATATTAGATAAAAATGTAAAGGAAGCTAGTATGTAGCAAAATTTTATTTGAGCTCATTTTAGTGTCATTCCTGTGAATCTCTGAATGGGTGCGGATTCTTCTAGGGAGAGCTCCACAAAGCAAACAGCAAAAGCGTCCCTGTCTTTTTCCTCTATACACTCTAAATTTAGATTTCTATTTAAAAGTATTGTTAGTGAGTAATTTAAGCATATTAGCATAGATTTGTGATTGGTGTTAAGCAAAGCAATAGCTCTCTACACACCCCCTACTTGGGTCTTTACAATTTTTATGGATCAAGGCAATTACAGATTCTTCCAATGTAGGAGGAAGGGACTGATTATCAAATTCATACATCTTTTGTTACAACATTAGTGAGATAGGTTCTGCAAATGTCTTATAAAATTCATTACAAAGCCCATCAGGGCTGCGAGTTTCACCAGGTTTTTACCTTGTTTTTATGGCATTATGTATTTCCTATGGGTGTGTGAAGAATTGAGAACTTCTGCTGTTGTCTTTGGGAGAGGAGAGTTTCTCACCCAGTGCAGATAGTTAGTGCAGATCCACCCACTCTACCTACTACTAACTATTTGTACACTTTAAAACAAAAAAAGAAGGTGAGTTACTTCTAACTATGGTAAATGTAAGTCGCTTTGGATAAAAGCGTCTGCCAAATGAGTAAATGTAAATGTAAACTGAACAGCTGAAACCAGCAAATGTTCCTAGATATACACAAGAAGAAATGCATAAATTTGAATCAATAGTGAAAATTTCACTAACATGTAAATTGCATTTATATTTAATATACAAGACTGAAACTAATTTGTTGTTGATGTTCTACATCACAGCAGAAATAAAATGCTCCTAAAGTGAAGGTGTGCTTTGCATTTATTCACGATGATGGGAGTTTAAATAAAACACACACATAAACAACAGGGCGCAAATGGCTCAGTCAAAGAAGTTTAGTTTTTGTCAGTTCTACTTTCATTAACACCTTACTTTTGTGTTTGCCCCCCAACTGTTATCCAATTATCTTCTTAACAAAAGGTGTATCAATTTAAACTCCTAATCCCATTCATCCATGTGTTTGGAGGCTGTATGCTTCTTTTTTTTACTGCACTCATTAGAGAAAACATTTTTGACTTGCGTAAAAGTAACTTTGAGTCGATCACAGGGTGTTTATCCTGCTTCACCTCTGAGCCATACATAGATGCACAGCAGGGGAACGCAGCACTAATGAACCAATTAATTCCTCAGTTAGAGACATGATACACTTTAATTGGATCTTTGAATCCAATTGTGTACTTTTTACATTGTCACTGTCCCTTTTATGTCACAACATGTTTGTGTGTTTGTTGGGAGCTGATAGGTTTTTGCATTTGGATCCCAGTAAAGACAATGCTGACAATATATTTTAAAAAAATAAGCATATACAATTCTTTGGACAATATCATATAACCACGCCTTTCTGTTTTAATGTACTTCCTCTTTATCCACATCCATCGGATTGATTGAGTTTGAGTTCATGCACTTGAAACTGCAGATATAAAAGTTAAAAAAACAAAACAAAACACTGGAATAAATGCATTTAAACGGAAATGAAATGCAACTTCTCTTCAAAACAATTTGCACTCCAGAGTCATTTCAGCTATGCAGTTTTGGCCCTGGGGCATAGCATGCTCTCAGTGAAAAATAACCCAAGTAGAGAACTTGTATTCACATTAAGTTCTATGACAACTATCATCAGTAAAACACCTGTAGTTTTTCTGTCTCTGCACATTTGAACAGTACCTATAGCTAAGTAGTCGAACATTATCATTACTGAATAAACCAGATTTAAAGGCAAATAGTTGGCTTAGTTTCTTTCTTTCTGAGTGAGTGATTGATACCACTCACATGTCTGAGCTTTTGGTACAGATATCAGAGGGCAATGAGCCTGGCTTGAAAACTTGAAGCAAGGGGTAAAAGCTACCTGGGCTAAACAATATGTCTACCAACATCTGTTAATCTCACTAGTTGACTCACTAACAGTGTTGCCAATTTACAGTAACACTCATTTGACTGGAAGTTTTTCAATCCTGTGGCGACTGACTGCTGGACTGTGAGTGGGAGAACAGCAACAGGTTCACCTGACAGCAGCCAACCAGAAAGTAGAATAGGCTGTGAATGTGCGTCACGGTGTTCCCTAAGACCTGTCACTAATCCCCATGGTTGTTCTAAGAACTTACTTACCTTGTTTTTCAATTCAAGTAATTAACTGAAACTAGTTTATATATTTTCATTTGATTTCCAAAATCTAAGTTTAAGAGTTCAGCTTATTCCAACGTTCTACAGCCTACATTTGAACATAAAGCTGACAGAATCCTGCAGAGATATCCTCTGAGTTCTTAAAAAGGTTTGCGTTGGTAATTAATGGTGGTGCATTGAGCCACATCTATGTATATTTTTATATGTTGTTTCAACTGTGTTTTCCAATATACAAAGTAAAGTTTGTAAAGTAGTTGTGGAAAATGATTCCAGACTCTGTGGCACTCTTGGTACATAGCTGTTTTGTCTTTTTCTTGTTTCCCAGTGGAGCCCATATTTAGCTGTTTGTGCTGTCTTGTCTGGCACTCCAGTGCCAGTGACTGAAACAGTGTTGGTTGATATTTTCTAGGACAAAGAGTTGGTGTTATAATTATTATTATTATTATTATTACAGGCTGCTATCCTGTGCCAGTAACTGTATTTGCTTACTGGTAAGGAGAGGATGATGCTGGGGTGCAAATGTTAGTTAGGAGCAGGGGAATGCTAATGATAATTTGGGGAAGATGTGCTTTTACTTTTGGTTTGCTGATAAATCAGGATGAATACTATTTATGCCAGGATTGGGACTTTGGGAAGGCTTGGAAAGATTATAATTTTGAGGACATTAGTTGATGCTACACAGCAGGCAGAAATTGTGAGGAGTGAGAGAGAGGAGGATGTCTATGAATACTGCAATTTTGTGCAATTTAGACCAATAGGCCACCATGATACCTGAGGGGTTATGCTGATGATTGACTGTTGAAAACAACTGACAGTGAACCTCAGGGGAGTTTGGTTAAAGAGAGATAGCATTCACAATAACGTTTCAGTCATGCTGGGCTGGGTTGGGACCAGTCAGAATGGAAATAACTCCAGGGAAGCATTAACATGCCATGTTGGATGGGATCCTAGTTTGATCTGAAAGAGCAAGGACTGTTTGCATTAATCCATTTTGCTGAATTTGTTTGTTGGTGAATGTTCTCCCTCTACAATCTTTTTCTTACGCCTCGATTCCACTGGCTGCGTCACAGAGCTGATCGTGGCCATTCTTGTCAATGCTAGTGGTTCCAAGCAGTCCATTTCAGTAGCCGCTTAAAATACAGTGGACAGAGCAGATTGAGCTGGGTAGTCCTATGTAGCCTACTTGCCCATAGTAGAAACATTATCAAGGGGGTGTATTCAATTCAGTTCAATTAAATTTTATTTATACAGCGCAAATCACAACAACAGTTATCTCACAGCGCTTTTCATAAAAGAGCAGGTCTAGACCGTACTCTGAAGTTATTTACAGAAG
>JAPMOB010012479.1:0-22673 GCA_029875015.1 Lepomis gibbosus | reverse complement strand
CACACACACACACACACACACACACACACACACACACACACACACACACACACACACACACACACACACACACACGTTGTAGTTCAGTGTCTAAAGATGCTGCAAAGCTTTTCTCCTACAACATTAAAGAGGCACAATAGATTAATAAAAGTTAAAGGTTTGCACAATGGGGCTCACTGCTCTTTTCTTGTTTGGTTAAAACCCAGTCTGAAGGTCCAACCCCAATCCTATGTTTATTTACTAGTCAACTGTGGCTCACACAGTCTGATGACAAGATGTTAGACTCTAATCAAATTATGTCAACAATGTGTGTCTTAGTGTGTCTTAAACTGCATTTTGGTAATTGTGCTCAATTCACTAATATCCTGTATACATGTAGACTGCATTGGATATAAACAAAGTTAGCATCCGGGAAGAATTGGTTTTATTAATTTTTTGTCTTTCCTCAGGTGATAGGAACCTTGAGAGCCACGGATAAAGACGAGCAGCAGGCTTCATTCCGTTTCAGCCTGGCCAATGAGAGCTCCAACTTCACCATCAGAGACCATCACAGTAAGTCTTTGTGTGCACTGAGAATATATTTACTTGTCTTTTCTTGCCTGTTGCTCTAAATGATGCTTGGAGGAAGCACTGGCCTCGACACTTGTTGCTATGCAACAACTGAAACTCCATTTAAGGCACAGTGCTTTGTTGCTGAAAGTTGAAATTATTTTAACTTCTCAAAGCATGCTTTGGTTCTCCCAGCCAGACGGGGGATTTTAGAGAGCCTGTCTGAGACCGTAAGTGCTGTCTAGAATGCACAACAGCAAATATTGAAAATAATGAGAGCAAGTGGCTCAGTGAACTTGCAGATGACTTTGTGTGTATCCTAAACTAATCCCAGCTAAGGATGTTAAAGAAACATGTCACACACAGTGCTTCTATGGTGCTCTTTACCAGAAGAGCATGGGGAAAAAGTGAACATGGAAAACTGCACCAAGAGGCCAACTCTTTATTTGGGATATGCATGAGAACATGCACATTTTGATAATGTATATCATAGCATAACAGAACTTTAATCAACAAAGGGTATGGCTTAATTGTAAAAGTGTTATTGATTAAACATGAAACAGACTTTGGCGTACAGTACTGATTGAACTTCCACTTAATTTAGTTACATGTACATACAATTAGCTAAATGTATGAAATACAAATAGGGTTAATTCCTTCTAACGTCTATGGCACATGACCCCTGTATATTTTTCATACATGCAAACAAGACAAAAGTCATTAAAACATGATATTCCCCGTACACAGCAACAACAGTCAAGTGCTCGTAGGTCGCAGGATTAGGCAATAAAAAAATCAAAAACTATTTAACGCACACTGGAATGACTTTACTTATTATATTATACTATATTAAATATATTTATTGTAAACAACACGTATCACTAGAGACTGTAGCGGCACTGTGAGGCTTATGTACTGTGGTGTCCTGACCTGAAAGCTAATGTCAGCAAAGCAACGTAACACGCAACATAAAAAGAGACCTTTCTGTTACCCAAAGATTACTCTAAATCCAAAGTAGCATCTACAGTCAGTAGATCCGATGCCATTTGGGAGTAAAAATGTGCAGATATAAATGCACAAGCCATAAAATGTCAGCTCAAATAAACAGGCCGTGACATAGACGATGGTGTAAAAACTCAACAGACATTTTCTTTGATCCAGATATTGATATTTAGGCAAAGGTTGGTGCTCTGTTACGTCAGATTTTCAAAGCCTATTTGGGTTATTCAATTTAGGACATAAAATGGCACAAGTAAAACAGTTTTCATAATTTTTGATCATCACACACCCCTATAATACATGAAAGCCAGAGGAAAAGTATAACCAACTGTTCTAGTCAAATATTAAACGTCTGAATAGATGAAAGCCTTAGGTAGTCAGATGAAAGATTTAGGTGAAGAGTTACTATTTAATTTAAGTGAAACTTGAAACATACTGAAAGGAAGATAAACAGATGGAAAAAAGGCATTAACTTGCCTCATCCATTTCCTCTCCGTTCATGTCTGGAGGGGTTGACATGTTGAACCGATGGAGAAAAGGAAGAGGAAGACGGAGGAGAGCAAAAGGAAAGACAGATGAGGCAGAGGTGGGAGAAAAGATGAAAGGAGGTGAGAGGAAGAGATCTGGATTAAGGGAGATGTGTAATATTAAAGTAAGACCATGTTAAAATGAGGAGAGGAGGCAAATATAAAGGACATATAAAGGAGATGGTATAATGAAGAGCAATAGAGGAAAAGAAAATATGAATGAGTGGAGAGTGGAGTAGAATGAAGAATATTTGGTAAGGGGGGGTAAGATGAGAGAAGAGAAAAAAAAAGGTAAATCAAAAACAGGAGTATGTGAAAGGAAGGTAGAAGGAAGAAAGACGATTTGAAAGGGGGAGGAGGAAACATGGGAAAGGAAATACATAAAAAATATAGTGGACAAGAGAGGAGAAAAGGATAAAGAATGAAAGAAGAATAAATAGGAGATGAGATCAGGACACATCAAGTGTTTAAAAGAAATGGGTAAGAGGAGGAAAGTGCAGAAGAGGAATGTACATACAAGAAGAGAAAAGTGAATTAGTAAGATTAAGGAAAAGAGTCGAGCAGAGGAAAGAGACAAAAAGGACAGGAAAGGAGAGGAGGTAGTTCTTTGATAAGTGCTGGTTGTCAGTGTGTTCTCCCCTGTGGCTCAGGACTGTGGCCCCCAAAAATCATCTGACAGCACCTCACATCACTTAACACACAAACACTGTTTACATACACAAACACACACATATGCAACAAGACTTGCAAAGTGAGGGCTTTTAAAATATTTATCGACTACCAGCTCTTTAAAACTTGCAAAAAACAACCATGCTTTTATTACGGGACATTACTCAAACACACACACGCGCACACACACACTCCAACAGTCAGTGTAGCTGCACGGTGAAGTGACAGGAGTCTGTGTTCAGACCAGGCGACCACACGAAGCTCACTGCATTAATACCAGACAAGTGAGAGGAGGAGGAAGGAAAACAAAGAGATGAAGAGAGAAAACAACTAATGAGTTGCAGGAAGAGAGAGATGGAGAGAACAAAAGAAATATAGAGAGGACAGTGAGAAGTATACAGAAATCTAGAGAGACAGGAAAGAGTTAGATTCAAACAAAGAAGGAGCAGGAGACGAGATGGAGAGGCGGGATGAGATGAAGAGAGGACAGAAGCTGTTTTCATCTTTTATTCAGTTAGTTAAGGCTTCATCTGTACCCATGTCCTCCCACACACACCTTCATGTGTTGTAGACAGTGGAAACCTGATCCCATGAGGTGGTTACATAAACCTTATTTGGATGTCAGACATTTAGAACTTTCATTGAATCAGAAAAAAATATATTTTCTCACTCAGCTCCAGAAGTATCTTGCCATTCAACTAGTTTGGAAAACAAAATAACTTTTTGTTCTGGTTGTGACCAAGCTAATGAGCATGTGCTAATGTGCATGCTCAAAACACTAACACATATAAAACACATATTTCCAGGAACAATTGGCCTAATGCAAGAAATTTTTGTTCTTATCTAAACCTTGTCTCACTTTTTTTTTGTGTGCCACATCACATTCAGCAAAAGCTCCTAACTTCAGATAAATGCTTTTGTGCTTAATTGTGTGGTTTCAAGAGAATTATAAATTAGAATTATTTACACCCCAATAATACACTATAAGGCTATTTGCCCTGCCCAATTTGCCAGGAAGTGTTTATGTCATTTATGAATATGACACCCAGTAAAACAAAATAACTTTTTGAGTTCAGAGATTGAGGTTCTACTTTAGGAGATCCATAAAGTAATGTTAATCATTTTTGACAGCATCAATTTAAGACATAGGGTTGGATCGGCTTGTCTGTTTGCAGTGTTGCAGCTCTGACAAGTTTCACATTTGCAGAAGCACAGCCTATGGTTATCTAAACTGCGACAGCAACCATTCATGTGTCTCTGCCAATGTATCAGCACACTGTCACTCACTACCATGGACATGACGCACTAAAGAATCCAAAAGGTTACACTTCCAGCTGACCTTATTATATACAAACACAAATTAACCTTCAATTGGTGCATAATTTAAGTCATTTTGCAGTTTGAGATGTTCATATTGATATTGTAGCATTATCCATAGCATCAATAGCCATTTCAAATGAATTGTCAAACAGGATGTCAACGTAATTATGAAGTGTAATTTATACAGGATTTTCAAACTCAAAATCGCTTTAAAGTAATGACTTCTCGTAAATAGGGTTTATAACTAAGAGAAAATTCAAAATACGAGAAAACTGAGTAACAAAACTATTCTCACAAGTGGTTCTTGCATGAGGCCCATGGTCTCCGTTCCTCTGGATAATCCACACTGTGACCTGTTTTCAGTAGAAGTATAGTTGTGAGATGATTGATATAAGTGCAAAAACCCTCATTTACAAAACCTGTCCAACAAAGTGGAAATGTATAGAGGCAATGGAAGGCCTGATTTCTTCACTGATAACACTGTGAGATCTCCGAAGGCTGGAATCAGAGTTCAGTTTTAATAAATGTGAGACAAGTCTCAGGAGGGATAAAACTGTTGAGCCAAGTGATTTACTGTGTGTCCTTTCACAAGACCAGTATAATTTGTATTCAAAGTGCAAATGTCAGCAACACCCAGGTTGTTTTTATTTAAACTTGCCCTTAAACCACAGTTAAACTGTGTGTTTCTTTGTCTAAGACTTTAACAGTGTGTGTCAAGATATGTTTAAGTGTTCACAAGGGTTTTTCCTGCCATTGTGTTCTCTGAAATTCCTCCAGTGTTGGGCTATTGTGGAGAAAGGCTCTCCCCGTCGTCTCAGCAGGAAACTTCTGCCTACCGGGGATTTGACTAATGACTGTATTGTTGGTCAGGTCTGCTGAGGAGACATTGCTCTGTTCTGCTCAACATGTTTCGATTCTCTTTATATTTCTGTTCTTTTTTGTTTTTTTCTAGTCCCTTTTAATGCTCTCGGACTTTCAGCATACTGACTTTTGACTTCCAAAATTTGTCTGGCCATAAACTGACCACATTACGTTTGAATGATCGGAGGCCATTTTGTAATTGGACAGATGTTTCCAGTCACAATGTCCTCATCTGCAAAGGAGAAAATACTACGTTGATGCATGTTTTGAGCATTCACAACATTTTGGGCCCGTAGGATGCCATAATTTCAGGTTTTTAAAGTGCTGCCATTATCTATAATCCCAAATGACTCAAATCCTAAATGCACCAAACTGACATAATCACAAACAATCTGTCTGCCTTTATGTAACGACTCTCTTCTTCTTCTCCTATCTTGTTTTATCTGTGGAACAAACACTTGCTATATAAATAGACTTTAAAGACTCCGCATACAGAGCAGGTGAACATTAGATCCGCTTTACTGAGATGAAGTGATGAGTCAGACAAATTAGACATGGATTTTGCAGAAAAGAAAGGTACATTTATGTTGTGAAGGTGGTTGTCACTTACTGTGTGTATTTATATGCTTCTTTCTTAAGACGGCACGGCAGACATCATGGTGAAACACGGGCCGTTCAGCCTGGATGACCCCAAGGATTACAGCGTGGATGTGCAAATCAGTGACGGAGGACGACCCAACCAGACCAGCATCACCAAAGTGGCAATCGGGGTCTGTGTGTGTTTTTGTGTGCATGGGCCGTGATGTACATAACTGCTTAAGATTTTTTCAGCACAGAAAAATTTTAATAATTGCACGGATGAGTTGCAAAATTTATTTTCACCTGTTTTAATACAGTAAAATAGTTGACATGCAGTGTATAGTTAGGTGACAGTAAATGAATGCTTGATAAATCAATTAATTTCACTTATGTACTCATTGATTGTTTGTACTGCTGGTTGTAGTTGTGTCGGTGTGATGTCAGAAGGAGTCATACGCATTGCAAAGGTCCCGCTAAGGTAGTGGGAGTGAGTGTTCATGCCCTGGTAGCCATTCTGCTCTGCATACTGACCATACTGGGTAAGTTTAAGTTGTTTTTCCTTTCTTTTCATCTCTTCTTTGGTGGAAAACACTCATTGCTGAAGTTTTCTGAACAACACTTGTCAGAGATCATCTGTCAGGGTTTTCATCAGGGTGGAGACAATCCTTATTTTTATGCTCTTCCTAAGAGTGCCTGAAGAACTTGTCTTTCCGGTGACCATTTTTTTTCATCTTCAAGAGCTCCTTAAAGGGAAACTCAGCCAATTTTACACATCAAAGTCTGTTTACAGGTGTTAGGGTGTACTGCATATGTGAAAAAAGCCTTTTATGGCTCCAGAGGGAGCTGTGTAAAATCTGATAAATGGCCTCAAGTGAGTTACTTGAGCCAGTTGGGTATGAAGACTACAAGTTTTGAAAATGAAAAAAAATCTGGGGTCGTGGAGTTAGAAAGAAGTGAGCTTACCAGACCTCTGCAGCCTCCTCATCTCATCATTCAAAAAAAAAAGAACTTTCCACCACAAATCTGACTGAATCTGATGTTGTAGGAGTGAAAAGCTAAATTGGTGCAATATTCTATTGAGGATTCCTGATTCACTGTATGTAAAACTGCTGTATGCTGTGCTTGTTTATCATTGGAAATGAGAGGGTGACACACATCATTCCCAGCGTCTGTGCATTTATGCTAGTGAAATGGAAAAATCATAGCCTGTAATAAAGCTTGGATGCTGGATGCATCCATGCATGGAGCAACATTTCTTAGTTCAGGTTAAAACATTAATACAGCCTGAATGGTGTTCATATTGGATGAGTTTGCAGAATATTGTATTTACATCCAATACAGTTGAAATAGTATGATGATCAAAATTAGTAACTGGTTTCCTTTGACACCAGAGGTTTACATCCTACTCATTATAAAAAGGGAAATTTGGCTTTTTAAGTGTTCCAACATTCACCAAACAAAGGGTTTTGCTGTTTGATCTTAACCAAACTAGAACAAAACTTTACCAGTTACTGAAAATCTTTATTTTTTCTTTATTATTTAAATGAAAAAACATTTCTCCAGTGAGAAGGTGATGGGTAAGTGGTATGTGTTTTAAAAACATAATTTCCTGTTTATTGTGTGGCCAGTCACGCTCATTTGATCTCAGGGACCCGGATGATACTCTGAACTCTGACATTATTTTGTTTTTTTTTAGTTGGAAGTAGGAAATGTGTTGGAAGTAAACAAATGTCTCTCACAATTAAGCACAAGTGTATTCCAAACAAACAGGGAAAATAAAATGCATCACTTCCTGTGTGGCTCTTGGTTTGTTTAGTGTTTATTAAACATGTGAAATGCTCACAGTCTGAATTGGTGACAGACAAAAACATTCATTTGTTAGAAAATGAATTTATTTAAGTCTTGTTCCTTATCAGTCTGTTAACAAACAGGTGCAAAAGACCTTCTTAAAACCACAGAGTTTTTATTCTCTGAGTGGAATTCATAAAGATGGAATCAGTGATAGATGTAAAACGCCATCACTGACTGATTGGGGCATGTGCACAGATTCACTTGCCCTTACTTTGCGGTAAATACGGTTTGTGTTTTGTGGGGAACATATCCCCTCTCTTTGTTGTTGGTTTTATGAATAATGCATCTGCGGATGTGGAAATAATGCCTGCGGTTGTGAGCTCAATATTCTCTTTGATACCTTCACCCCCTGCTCCTTTTTTTCTGGGGAAAAAGAGACACTTGTCATGTAGGATGAGAGGTACGCCGGAGATAGTTGGCCAAACAAGAGGGATCTGGGAAGCAAGGCAAAGAGAACTTAAAGATTAAGAGGGACGGAGGCGGAGTGACAGATGGAAAAAACGTATATCTAGACTCAGATATGGGAGGTGGAGAGGGGTGAAACAGGCAGACAGATGAGAGGAGAGTGAGACAGAGAATTGAGGTGGAATGAGGCTGACTGATTGACAGAGTGAGACAGAAAGAGGTTAAAGAAGAGAGACGCAGAAGAGGAGAATTGTGGGAAAAGCAGTAGAAGAATAGGAGTGGTAATGAGGAGAGTTTATCAGCTCTTTAGGTGCCGTCTGCTTATCAAACACCACCAAACACTCAACCTATTAACTATTAATACACTCCTTCACTATCGTGCCTTTTCCCCTCCGTTTTTTCCTTCATCTCTCTTTCTCTTTCCCTCTGGGTCTCTCTGTCTCTCTCTCCCTTCCCCTTTCTGTTTCTCTTTCTCTTTATCAAACACCCCCAACGCAGGCGAGATTAACTATTTAATGCACTTGTCATTATCTGCCAGGGCCCAAAGCAATTTACCGCGCTCCCCATTCACCGACATATTTTCTCACAAGAAGTCGGGTTTGACACACGAAAAGAAATTTTTCTCAGTGGTTTTTGTACAAAGAAAGGGCTTCTTCTTCTTTTTTTTCTCTTTTCTCGTCCCTCTAAGTCTGATATCTCCAGAGCTTATTAAACTGCAGAGCATGTGTTGTAAAAGATTAATCTGTTGGTTTCCCAGGCAAACTTAAATTAGTCCCACTCGCCCTCGACTAAAAGGCATGGCTAATGCTGCCCGTCTGCTGAGAGAGAAAGAGGTTCATATCGGGACTGAGGCTTGGGGCCTAATCTAATGTCAAATGTATCCTTCCTCTCCTCATCTGTCTTCTGTCTTGATTTCCTTAGCCCCGACTTCTCCCATTTCTTCATCCTTCCCTCACTTGTCTTGGCCGCTCTCCTTATTTGTTTTTCTTTTCGTTTGATTCTTTCTCTTCCTTGTTCTCATTCCTCATCTCCGAAATGCAGGGCGTAAGCAAGAAAAAGTAAAACTTAACTTTGTTTCTTTTACCCCACTTCAATTTCAGTTGGACAGTCTAGACAAAAGAAATGCAAAAAAGACATTGCAAAATGGAAAACTGTTTCAACCAGGTTTACTGTCGTCACATGCCCTGTAAATGTCTATATTTTATGCCTTTGTAATTGTCAAAATCGCTTCCTCTTTCTTTGACCTTGTCTTTCAGTGCTTTTCCCGTTTTCCTTTTTTCTTTACAGTTCTGCTTGAAACACACACTTTGATTGCTTGCCCGATATTATAGCTAGGACTTGGTCTTTACAGTGGCTTCCAAGCCCATAACAAATTCCTGTTACAAAACATTCCATTCTGACACTGCTATGGTCAAGGTCTGATTAGGTTTAGGCAGAATCTAAGATGTTTTGGATTAAAAAAACAGCCTTTACTGAATTTTGGAGACAGGAAGCAAACGGTGGCTTACCCATTCAACTACCATGACCTTCTTCTTCTGGAGACTTTGTGCTCTACAACAATGTCATGCTACTTCCATCTCTGCTCCTGAAGCACAATAGTCATAATTCTTGCAGCTGCCAGAGGTCTTTGTCACTTGAATAAATGTTGGTTCTGGGCAGGATTTTATTTTTCAAGACTCTTATATGCAAATTCTTGTCTTTACTCTTTTACTTCCTTCCCTCTGTTTCCCCTCTCCTCTTCAGCCCTTTCTCCCTGTTTCTCAGTTGTTTATTTATATCATCATATGCCAGGTCCAACTTCTCTTCCCTTCCCTTTCTTTACATCCCCCTTCATCCTGTTTTCTCATTCTCCTTTCCACTTCCCGACCTATATTTACTGAATCTCTCTCGCTGTTTCTTATGTTCCCCTCGCTTTTCTCTCTTTGTGGTATCTGTTTGTCTCCGACTGAGTAGATTCATTTGAGGTTTTCATGCTCGAGGCAAATGCCTCAGACACCTTAAACCATCCACTCCTTATTTTCTCCCCTCATTCTTGTTGTTTTCTAGTCTCATTCCCTCATTAGCGTTCCACTTTCCTCACTTGTTTCCTGCCCCCATTCTTATTCTGTTGTGGTTTTTCCGGCCTAATTTTCTCTCATTTTTTAAAATTCATGTAACTGTTGGTCCAGCAGGAGAGATTGCAGGACAATCTGTTCTACAGTGGATGTCTTCAGTTTTTACCATCTCTTTCTATCTTTATTTAATGAATAGGGTTTTTACAATTTATATCTTTTATATATGGCCAGGATATTTCCTTCATCTACTTGCTTCTCAGGTACCAATTTCCTAGGATGTCTTTTTGGCAGCTTTAATCTTGCAAAGTCAGACACCACACTGGTACAAATTGCAATTTTCATCTGCAATGTTGAATTTGGGATTGGTTGCACTGGCTGTCAATCAGTCAAAGCCCATCTTGTGTTCAGTTTTATTAACCTCGACCCCTTTTGTCTAAAATAAGCAGATAATTTCATTCATTTACTTTATCTTAACTAGTGTTGAAGATGCTGATGAACGTGCTGTCAAAGAGGACGCACACTCATCAAAAACCTGCACAGAATTTTATAATGTTCTAAAAAAAATTTTTAAAAACTTTTCTTTGCTATGCTTTTCAGTTATAGTGATCCTGTTTGTGATGAGGAAACGCTACCAGAAGGATTCTCTGGCCAGCATGAAGAACAGCGGAGAGATTCACGAGCAGCTGGTCACATACGATGAGGAGGGAGGAGGAGAGATGGACACTAATGGGTATGTAGATGTAAAGAACAGTATTTTATTAATCCAAATTAAAACAAGTTAGACCAAATTAAAGCACCAAAGTAAATATACTTAATACGTAACCCAGTGGCGTGTGAGGTGCATGAGCGAAAGTGAGGAGTATTGGTGCTGTAAGGTGCACAACAAAAACATAAAGAGCGACATAACCAAACCAAAGCATGGTGTTTCTTATGGGAAGGAGCAGAGAGAGTGCTTAAAGTAATCTGGGAACACACTGGGCGCCACAGGTGTTCCAGATCACACCAATCAGTCACCTGCAGAGCAAACACAGTTCCAGGTTATACAGATGACGAAATGGGTCAGTAGTTATATTTGACAAGTAATGCAACTAAAATATTCATTTTATTTCTTGCTTATTAATGTTTGCAAGTATTAATGTTCTACTTTTACTGTTGTGCACTCTATATACTTCCTAGAAAATCCTAATCATCTCTCTCCATTTGCAGTATTTATTTTCTTAGTTGTATCTGTCGATTTGCTGACCCAGTTTATCTGAAAGAAATCATTAAAGGTTAATCTAGTCCGAATCCAATCTTATCTATACTGAAGTAATATTAAGACCATAAATAATCCTATACACTATCCATACTGCAGCAAACTCGATGCTGTCAAAAGCTGTGATGGTTTGGTAATAGTGAACAGCCGCAGATTGCAGGAGATACAAGTCCTGAATGGATAAAACAAGCAGCAGAACTGAAACCACTTTTTTGAATATTAAATATATGCAAGACTAGGGGTTTTCTGAATGTCTTTTATGTTTTAAAAAGATGAAATTGTACTTGATAGGTGTGAAATAAAATAAAATATTATATCTTATAATCTTAGGTTATGATTTTATTCCTTCTGATAGCAGTTTTTTGCAGTTTATTCTCCTTATTTTGTCGTATATGGGACAGACATGACACAGACATGGTTAATGTGAAAATGACCCCTGGAAACATTATCCCATTCTTAGATGAGTTAACCAGTTCTCAGTAAGCTAACACAGTGTTCCTCTCTTTTAGCTACGATGTCTCAATCCTCTCTTCTGCTTGCCACGATGGCTCCCTACTCCGTCACCCGGACCACCACCCCCACCCCTCTCTGTACGCCATGGTCCAAAAACCCCCTCACCACTCTCAACCCACTGCATGTAAAGGTGACATGGCCGTGATGATCGAAGTGAAGAAAGACGAGGCGGATCATGACAGAGACGGCTTCCCGTACGACACTCTCCACATCTATGGCTACGAGGGACCAGAGTCTTTAGCAGGAAGTCTTAGCTCTCTGGAAAGTTCGTCCACTGGTTCTAACTTGGATTATGACTTCCTGAACGACTGGGGGCCGAGGTTCAAGACCCTGGCCGAGCTGTACGGTGTAGATGGACCTGACTATTACCATCAATACTGATGGAGACCGTCTGCTAATAAGCATTAATGATGCCAAAATACACACAAAAAAAACATCAAAAACAGCCATAAAAATACACAAATGACACAAAACCAAAAGCATGCAGTTCTCTCACACACACACACACACACACACACACACACACACACACACACACATAGAAACAGGCTTTGATGCTGTCCATTTTATTTCTGGACTAGGAGATCCGATCTAACAGACCACCGTGTTCTCCAAAGACTTCTCTAGCTTCTGAAAACAGCATCAGGGAGCTCTTGTGTCATGTGTAACAACTAAATTTTGTTATAAAGTGTAATTCAGTGAGTCTGTGGAGTATGTTGAGCCTTCCCAGTTTGTTCACCACAATTAGTTAATTAGTAAATAAGAGCTTCATTCATCTCCAGGACGTTGAGGTTAAGAAGTTTTTGTTTTTGTTTAATTTTTTTAGATGACTCGGTGCCCTTTTGCCTCCTCCAATGAGATGTTGGAAAGATTAAGTAACAGATAAAGATAATGTAACACTAAGACTTGACGCTATTGGAGGCGGAGAGAACTAAGTGCTTCACGGATGTTCAAGAGGATTGATTGTTGGTGACAGGGAGTGTATCACATACATCAATGGATAACTGATGGGTTAATCAGGTCACTGCTGGCCAGCGATGTTAAACAATTATTCAACAGCTTTGTGTCCTCTTACATTCATTTCTTGTCTCCCCTCTTTTCATATCTCCTTTATGCGGCACCTTTTTGCACCCCCCTTTTGTAACTGTGTTACAGGTGACAGTTTATATCCTGTTTCCTCTAAAATTAGTCATTTCAATGCACCTTCATCTGCATATACACCTAACACTAACGCCTATTTCTTAATATATTAGTAAAATAAATTTGGACAACTAAACAGGACACAAAGCCTATGTTTACCACAGAAACAATAGTATGTTTTAATAGTATGCATAATTTGTCTAATATTAAAAGACATCAACTCATCATCTGGATATGAGCTCATTTAAGTATATTGACTAATATTAGAATTTTACTTAAATGGTTTAAAATGTGTTTATTTCTGTCCTACTGGTGATGCAAAATGGTGCATGTCAAAGCAAGTCATTGTTGATTTGAGATTTTCACCGTGTTTTTCTGTCTTCTTCTGTCTGTTATTGAGGGCCTGTTATCTCTGCTAACTTTGATGTGTTTTTTTATATTTGACAAAAGGGCCACACACACGATTATTTTTGATCTGAAGATGATGATTTGATTTGTAAATATGATCGCTTGAGGGGCTTATTGTTTGAGGTGAAAAACTTGGAGCAGCCACAAGAGTTTTAACTCAAAGAGGTTTGAATTGTTTGATCACAGCGAGATGCCAGTTGTGTGTGCTTTATCTGAAATACTAAAAAGGAATGCCTTTAAGGAAGGTTCGACACTGGAAAACTGATCAAGAGCATTGATCAGTCTGTAATGTCCAGTGGGTTGTTTTGTTACATTTCATAGAGTTACAGGTTTACATAATTTCCCATCTTGACATATCAGGTGTTTGTCAACAGAGATGGTCAGATAAGTTCCTGATATTTAGCACTATTCTTCTATTCTTTCCCCTCTTTTTGTTTTCTGAAACATCTGAACTGAATGAAGAGTCATTTTCAAAGTGAGTCATTTTGTCTGAGGAGATTAAAGACAATAGACAGAAAGGAAAGGAAAGGAAATGGCGCTACTGCTGCTCAGACAGAATTATAGTGTATTTCCAGGGTTTATTTGACAGAACATATCATCACGGTTATTGTTGAGATGAAAGCCCAATTCTCTGAGGCCCACTAGGACAAAAGTCATTCAGACAACTCAGGAAACCCAGAGTGGCAAAAGCAGCTAGTTGGGCAGTTATGATGGTTCTGAGGTGGCTTGAATAACTTTAACCTCTCATCCTTTTTGGCTACTGTCGTTCATTCACTCTCTGATCCAAAAATGTGATGCTATTTAGATGAATTTTAGCATATTAATAAAAAAGCACTGTAGTGAACATTCATAAACAAACAAAAGTAAACCACTTCTTAAATGAAGTTTGTGCCATCTTACAATGAGGAAAACTTGGAAAGGCTTATTGATTTGTCAGTCATTACTTTATTAATATGAAAAGCCTACTTCTTTATAGTCATATAGGCTACAGTTTGTCCAACTGTTGATTTGGTTCCATCTTAAAGATTGTATTATCCTCAAATATGGATACATAACGCTTGTATTTTAGCATGTAGTCACAGTATAAACAGGATAGTCCACACAGAACCATACATTAAAAATGCACTCTTTGGAGCCATGCTAAGACTTTTTATGTATTCAGGCTGCAACTAACGATTATTATTATTGTATTGTATTGATCTGCATAGAGCCCGAGATGCTGCTTGTTTTTTGTGACAAATGCAAAACCCAAAGATATTTAATTTACAGTGATATAAAATAGCAGAGAAACTCAAAAACATTTCGTCTTAGAGGTGAAATTAGTTGCCAAGCTCCATTATGAGTCATCTGCTACATGGATCATGTAATTAATTTGGGCTGTCAGGTCATTGGCTCCTATTTATTGTCAGTGAAAAGTCCATTTGCTTGCTGTACAGTACATCCTCTCATAATGTTGAGGATGTGCTGTCTATTTGCTTTTTAGCTCTTTAAGTAACAGGTATCAGGAACAAGTGCTGCCATGAACTGTTTGGCTGGCCAACAAGAACTATTTATCAGTGACTCAGTACCATTTAAACAATAACCACAGACATTTTGGCTTATTGTATAAATTAAGACTCTGACGTTAAATCATGGCCTTTCCAGTTAGAGAGGGGCACAAAGATAAAATGTCCCTCACTGTCATTAGTAAGAACTTATAAATCAGTTTGCTAGTTGACTATGCAATATTTAAATACATTGCTATGCCCTGCTCCCCTCTGCTGAAGACACAGCCATGTGTCTTCAGGACTGTCCTGGTCCTGCTTTTTTAAATTACTTCTTTTTTTCCCAGTTTACAGAATATCGTTTATTTATTCTCCTGTTTATTTTGTTTTGCTTGGACCTGAACTCGTTTATTAAAACCCTGGCCTGTGTGGAATGCTATTTGATAAACGGTGGATACAATAGCTGGAAGCCCTCAGAATGCTTTCCTGTTAGGTTCATAATACATAGAGCAGCCAGCTCCTCCACCTCACTCTCAGTCTTTCTCTCGTTCTCCTGCTCTCCTTGTTTACCGCGTCGTATCCCTCCGCTCTCTCTCCGTCCTCTAATCAGCTAAACCAAACAGTGGAGTCAACTTCCTGCCCATCTGGGGCGTTGCGCCCGCCCCTTCCTGTCTGTGTTATCTCTTGTGAGCTAACACATTGTGCTCACTTCCCGTTAGCCCGGCCTGGGAAACTGCTTTGGAGAGGAAAAGGGAGCAAGGCAAGGAGAAACATAGGATGAGGGGGTTAACAAGAAAGAAAGATAGAGAGAACAATGTAGAGCAGTGATGACTTTTCCAGCTGAGCAGAAACACTTCAGAGCAAAGATGTGTGCGATGAAACGCTGAGACACATGAAAGCGGAGTTAAAATCCTGTTACCCTGCTATCTTTATGAAACAAAGCTGAACACAGCATTCAGGAATCAATGAAGATTACTCACAGTTGAATCTTTGATTTGTGATAAGCAACTCCTCACGTTAGTGGCTCAAAGTGGCAGAAAAAGAAAATGTTTATTTAAAAAAATTGGAAGGATATTTAGCCTCTGTTTATGCCTCTTACGTTATTATTTTACATTTTACATTAAGTATGCACTGATGTTTACATTCGGATCACAAGTAGACCATTTTTCTTGTCAAAAACAAATAGAAGACAGTGTTTAAAAACTTGGTGAGGCTTGCGACAGCTCCTATTACTGCTGAAGACATTTGCAAAATCCAATCAAACAACATCAAAGAATGGAGACTCACCTTATGAATCACGTTAAAATCCTACTTCACTGTACACAGGAGGGAAAAATGTTTTTTGTCCTGTCATTTCAGACTTGTGGCTTTCAAGGAAACACTATTTAATTTGTTTTTCTAATTATATTGTGGTATCACCATTATCATTGATTATAGCTTTTTTTTTTTAAAAACTGGGTAGACCTACATGAACACTAATCTTTGTTGTTGAAATCAGCAGCATGTAGCATATCGAGGTGCTCCGTTATCTACTTTCATAACAGCAATAAGTGTTGTGCGTGCTGCGGGAAAATCAGAGACGTTTGGAGAGGTAGATGTCTGTCAGTTTTTTTCCATTTGCTTGGTTCTGTTCTAAAACTGTATGTAAAAACATACATATGTACATTTCCACATCTCAAAGAATAATTATAGATCCTCAGTCGTTAAAATATGAAGCCTGTGTTTAGACAAGAACGAAGGTTGTGATTCCTTTAAGTGTCATATTTGTTTCTACTTCGTGTGCTGGAAACATAATGATTTGGACATGTTGTTTTGGAATTACACTGAAATTTGTTTCTTTCCGCCCACCATTTAAAAACACTCATTTAGTGAATGTCATATATGCTGCAATTACACAGTGACTCATCAGCTATTACACAACACTAACAAATTCACAAGGATTCCTGTATTCTCAAATGTATCTCCATAATCCACTATGTAACAGTGATGCCATTTTGTTGAGTTATCCTGCAGATATTTCATTTTTATTTATTGGCCATCAATGGTTGTGTGAGAGCATTTGCCTCCTTTAACAAATGGTGAATTGCTTAGGATCCAGACAGTGAAAATAAATCTCTCAGGTTGGGATTCAGGCGCACACAAAAAAAATTGTTCAATCTTATGTCAAGAAACAAACGCCCCATACATATTAATACGCTAGCTTGACAAACCAGACCTTTAAGTGATATGTCATCTCATATGCCATCTGTTCATGACGGAGCGCTCTTTGAGTGAAATGTATATATAGAAAAAACGTGCCTACAGTAATAGTGATTTTGTTTCTCTTGCCTCATCTTGTTTATATTTTGCCTCAATTACTGTATTTAGAAGATGTTAACCTTGACACAATCTCATTTTTCTATTGCTGTAAAAAGGAACAATAGGTTGTTTTTCTTGAAAATGAAAGAGAGTACTCTTTGATGTACGAGTGACTGCCCGACTGAATATGTGATCTTCTGTTTGTGCTCACGTGCGTGTGCGTGCTTGTGATTGTATCCTTGTACATACAAAAATGGGTGTTAAACCTATAAAAAAAAATAGCAACCACATAGAAAACATGTTCTTCTTGTGTAAATACAGCAAGGGTCTTCAAGGGAGCAAAATGTGCCTTTATTCTTTAAAAAAAATGTAATTCATTTTTTGATTGCGAACACAATGTTTTCTATATTGTTTTTATGGTGTATAGCAACTACTTTTTATTACCTGACATTTTTGTATGTGTAGAATGAAAATAAACACTCAAATAAGTTTTGTTGTCTTGTGATTGGTGTTTTCTTCTACAACACTTTTGTCTTTTTATGAATGAAACTACATAAATAATAGCCAAAAAATGAGCTTGTATTCATGGGGGAAAAAAATAATTTATGAGGTTTTAATTTCATGGTTGTGAGACCAGTATGACTTGGAAAATTCTCTTTTCACTCTCTGGAGAACGACTAAAAAGAAAAAGTGAATAAGAGCAGATGAAAATATTTTCTTACAAAGTAAAAATATACTGTTACAAAACAAATGTATGAAGGGATTTAGATTTTAAGGTTGGTTGAAAAACAATGACATCATGTGCTTTTATGAGAAATATCCCTCATGCCCATGAAAGGAGAGAGTGGAATTTGCTTACATTAACCCACCAATAGGTCTGGTCAGGTATGTAATTTGTAGCAGATTTTCACCAATAAAATATGAAGTTAGAGAGCTGACATGGATCTGAAAAACAAAAAACTTATATATCACCAGTCAGGTTTTATAAGATCCCATGTGGTGAAGATCAGCTCTGATCCTTTTGGGTAAAATGATCCAATATGTCAAGTGTTACACATTGTGAGGTGGTGTGAGCGAAGCTCTGATCTCCTTCACCTTGATCTCTGACATGTGATCAGATGTGAGTCCAGAGGATATCCTCTGTTTTTCTCTTTTTCAAACCAAGTGTAAATTCACCACAGGTCCATGCAGTTTTATTATTGTAGGGAGAGGTCTGAGCTCCATATATGTAATCCTTTCCATGTGAGACATGAATATAAGACATGGCAGAGTGGACACAGGGATCACAGGGGTAAAGAGAGAGAGAGAGAGAGAGAGAGAGAGAGAGAGGGAGAGAGAGAGAGGGAGTAACCATGAGGGAAATGCCAAAGTGACATAAATTCTATCAGTACATCTTGGGTTGACGCCCTGCTGGGATTACAACCTCCCACTCCACACACACACCCACACACTTTGAAATATCAACACAGAAGTATTTGTGACTTTGATCTGGCCAACAAATCTCACCTGAAAAAAAGACCAGGTGTGCATACACCTTCAGGCTTTGTTCAATGTAATGTTGTTATGTGTGTCAGGAAGCTTAATTACCAACAAGTCCAAAAACCTAAACATCAAAATAGCTCATTTTTCTTACTGCGTTAAAATGATCCATGTGACTATTCCGAAAAAAACCTCATTACTAATACTTCTACCTTTGCTTCTGAGAAAGGACAGTCAGTATATATTTTTTTCAACATTTGCATAAAACAACTAATTTTGAGTGATTTTTCTAGCAAGAACAATCTCTCAAATTCAGGCCACACTGATGCTATATGCATTTGAACAAAGGTTCAAAGGTTGTATTTAGAAAAGTTACAGATCAGATTCTAGCATGTCTAAGGTTACAACCTTGGCTCAAGTGTACACAGAGAGACACACAATGTATTATAAATGGCAATTAAATGTACTGAGCTTAACAAAGGAAAATAACACGTTGTGTGGAGATGTGAAAAGAGTCGTAGTCTAACGACGAACATTTCAAGCACGTGCTTCCTGTTTCAGTGTGATCTCCGGCCGGCCCTGGCAGAATGGCAAGTCAGAGTTCACTGTTTTTCAACTTCGACCAAGTGGATTTGTTCGGCTGGCCAACAGAAACACTGATTCACTGTGTTTGGAAATGGAGAAATTATTTTTCTACTGGGTTTAATCACTCTCTTTAGTACATTATCACGCTACCAGACTATAAACTTCAGTAGGAATACTTTTAAAAAGCTTTCAGTGAATCTTGTGAGCTGCACATGCACCAGATTCACTCAGTTATTCAGGCAAGGAGGATGGCTGGAAGATGTGACGGATGTCTGCAGGAAGGCGTGAGTCTGAAAGGAAAGAAAGATCGGGAGAGGAGAGAGGCATACTTCCATCTCATCTTCCCTCCTCCCTCAACCTCACCTCAACTTTGGTCTAGTTGTGGCGAGGACGGGACAGGACCAGCTGGCGGCAGCATGCTGAACATTGCGCTATGGTCAAACTACAAAACCTGACTATTAAACTGAGGCATGCTTTATCCTTGAATACAATTACATGGAGACTTGCGAATGGATAATCCTTTGAAGCCTGATCAAAGAAAGTCTGAATTTTGAAGTGGGCTGCAGTGTGTGTTTACATGCAAAAGGAGTTGATACGGGTAGCTGTTTACATGACTGCTGCATGTAATCCAGTTAGAGAATACTCTGCGTCTTGTCAAGAGCTGTTATGTTTGTTTCTGTTAGATTGCTAAACAGCATGGATGAATGTATGAGGGTACCACAGCTACCTATGCACACTGCAACATCAGAAAGTATTACAAACATATATCACATGATTTTGTGTAAAAGTGTTTGATATCTGTAGGCTTTAAGGGTGGGATTTTTCCCACCTGGTATTCTCTTTTGTTGTCTAATGACCTAATGTGAAGACGATCATATCTTTTTACAACAGAAATGTGATACTGCAGCCATAAAAATCAGGTGTTGAGTCTATGATGCATCCAAAAAATGTTCTCAACACATGAAGGTGGAGAGATGCCACATAAAGAGAGTAAAATATTAAACCCAAGAAATTTCCATTTTGTTGTCAATTTCAATAAATGCGAAACTCTTGATACTTTATCTTGTATAATTTAACGCACATTTAGCTACAATTACACCTAATGCACAGTATTTGGGATCTTTGGAAATGTTTGAATCAGAATACATTTTAAATGAGTTCAAATAAGAAATGTAAGGTTTAAAGATTCAATTGAATCAGTCTCTCCGTCCAGATCAACATGAAGAATGTATCCACTGTCAGAGACAAGCTGATGCTGTTTCTACAATCTCCCTACTTGTCTCCTTGCCCACATCTTTCGATAAAATCTTGCAAATAAAACCTCTGTCCCTATTGTTGTTACAGGAGAGGAAAAACTGTTTTCTTTGGGTTGTCTGTGCAAATACTTCACTGTGGTGTAACACAAACATCTACAGACTAAACACTGTGGCTCACAGGTTTTGGCCTCGAGCTGTGTATCAGGATTTGCCTTTGGGTGTCTTTTGTTTCATGTCCTCAGTTGGTCTGTAAAGCAGATGTGTTTTTGTCTTTGTCAGAGGCAGACATAAAGCTGTGGCATGTAGCTATGAAGGTAGAACATGGCATTGTGAGATTTGGGGGTTTAGCTTCCAATGTGCAAGTCACGGTAGAGAAGGATTAATCAAACATACCAGTACCACTCCCATATGGACGCCCACTGGAACCAGGCCTGGTCCTCATTCCTGGTTCGAGAAGCACTGCAGTCAACCATCACAAAAGCAAAGCTGCATCAAACATCCCACGGATACACTGACAAACAAACCTGAGTTCAAAACAACCGCTACAGAAGCAGGAGATGTTACAGATGTCGACAACGCAGAGGTCCAACATCTCACTTAATGTTTGTTGGAACCTGTTCGGGAAAACAAAGAGATATACTGGGATCTAATTTGCTGGGAGATGCTGGGGTTTTGTGGCACAACACCGAAGACTGAGCTGCTGTGATTTCAAGTAAAACATATCCACAAATGTGGTTTCAACAAAGACTGCCACTGTAGCTGTTTGACTGAGCAATAAATACTTCACAACAATGTCAAGACGAGGATATCCCCTTTCCCCATCCTCTCATTCCCTTTGTTTGCCCCTTTTTGCTTTGTGCGGCTTTCTACCTAAGAGTCTGTTTGTGACAGGTCTGTTTTTGCTTTGTGGCTTAAAATGTTAATTACCATCTCTGATACCCATTATGTGAATTAGAAATTAGATAATACATCATGTATTACTTAACAAAGGGAGAACACAGCACAACCTAAAAAAGGCAAACAGACAACTGGCTAAAAACTGGCAGTGCTCTGTCGCCACACTGTGGTTTAAAGCATGAAATACACCCTGAATCAATTCCATTAATGTATAGTTTTTGGCTGTTTTTGTGGTGAATTAAAAACTGCACTCTGTTCTAAGAAATTTTGATTTTGATTTTTAAAATAGAAGTAAATAATAATTTATTAAATCTGAGGTGTCAAGCCATTCTACACCAAATGTTCCCTGATGTCCAGGCAAACGTGAATTTTCAGATTACATGTTGAAACATGGCATGATTTCTGAAAAGTTAACAATTAGCAGTATATTAGGACGTCTGATTAGTTTAACTTTAATTATAGTGAACAAAAGTTTCGCAAACAACTAAATGGAATTCAGCCATCAGTTTATTATGGCTGTATACAGTATAAGTATTAAGTAACTAAGTTGTAATTTGACCTGCCCTAACAGGTGCAAAAAATCTAACAAGGGAGAAGTCAATCAAATGCAGGCATAAAAGCATTAGTGAGGGCGCCACAGATGTTGGACATGAGGCCTGGCTAACAGTTGGTGTTCCAGTTCATACCAAACGTGTGAGATGATGGTTTTCAGTGAGGTCAGAGCTTTGTGCATGCCAGTCAACTTCCTCCATGCCAACCTGTGTGTCTTCTTTGTTGACACAAAGAAGAAAAAACTCCATTGTCTTCTGCAGACAACAATAACATAGGCTACAACATCCCAAATTACACTTTTTTATTATTGTATCACTATAATATTATGACGTCCGTACACGTAACTGTGTTTATGGGGCTAGCCAGCAGCCAAACTTATAGGATATAGATATGTGGGGTTGTGTTGTGATTTAAAGAGTTTAAAGAACATTTAATGTGTAGTTTCGGGTGATTTCTGCACGTTAAATCGTTGCACTAATTTCTCAGAGCATCAGGGTTTGTTTTTGGTGAGGGATTTCCTAGCTGTCATCGGCATGACACACTTACTGGGCTGCAGAGCCGAGCCACGGGACAGAGGCACGGTGAGGAAACCGCGAGGACAGAGTCCGACGAAGACGCTAATGAGGATGCGGGAGAGAAAAGCAGATTAGAGGTAATGATGGTGATGATGACATCGACGGAGAGATGTTCTTAGAGGGAAAAGGGACAATAATAAAGCTCTGCGGGTTTGGAGAACGGTGATAGTGATGATGATGGTGATCAGGATTTTTCGGTTGTGAGGACGGGACCGCTCGGAGGAGGATGCTCGGAAGATCGGAGAGCTTCCCTGCTCAGTGTTGATCATCGTGCGGGTAAATCTCGGGTATCACCAAGAGTTTAACGAAGCGCTATTCTGGGGAGGTGGGCCGAGTCCCGAGAGAGAGAGAGAGAGAGAGAGAGAGAGAGAGAGAGAGAGAGAGAGAGAGAGAGAGAGAGAGAGAGAGAGAGAGAGA
>JAPMOB010012347.1:0-17171 GCA_029875015.1 Lepomis gibbosus | reverse complement strand
TACACCTCAAGCTCATCGGCAGTGGCAGGTACCATCATCTCATATGAGCCTGCACTATGGGGATGGATTACAGAGAGCGTTTGAAAGGTATTTCAGCCTTTCAAAATCTGGAGGCTAACTATCCAGCATCATGGCGGGGGAACGAGGCCAGTGGAAAGACACGCTATTATATTATTATTATGTGATCACCATCCACCAGAAAAATATATAGCTTTGCTTGTTTCTAGCTGGACTTTGAGGACTTGATCGGCTCCTGTGTGAAGAAAAAGACGAGAATATAAGAACTTCGAAAGGTGAGCGCTGTTATGCTATTTGTGATTTTTTTGCTGAGTTTATATGCTGTTTGCATAACATGTGTAGTGCTTTATTGCTTCATTATAGCTGCTATAAACCTGTGAGTTAGTTTGTCAAGCGCTATATATGTTGGCTTTTGGAGTGTGTGGAGTTGCCCAGCTCACTTACTGACTGTTCTTTTGCAAACTGCACTCAGCAGTGTTGTGTTGTGATGTTGTATCATGTTTCATAATTACTAGTGTGCTTTCTGCTTGGATGATTTTTGTGAACACTATTTTGGCATAGTCTTGAGCCAAACACTGCCTTGAGATGATTTAATTCATTGTATAATAGTATTGTGATTTGTGAGTGAGATGGCAGTACTTGGTTTCTTGAACTGGACAGGCATACTTGCTTACTATGCGTGTGATTTGACATGCTAGCTTAGCAAGAAGTTAAAAATAGCCTGATTAAGGTGGGCCTTAGCATTGTGTGTGTGTCTGTGCATGTTGGTGGAGTGGGGTGAAGGTTCTATCAGGTGCCTGTAGTTTGCTGGGTGTCAATAGCTTTGTTAAAGAGTGTGGTTGTTAGGGATGGGAGGAGGGCCCTTAGGAGCTTTAGTGCCCAGGGAACCCTGGTACTGATCCGGCCTTGCCCACATATCAATGAATGAATCAAATTATGCTGACAAAGAAATATTTCAGATGAAGTTTTTATAGCAGGTTTACAGTAGCAGTGCTACACCTGGATCAGGGAAGTCCCACAGCCTCCAATCTTATTAACAACCTATTTCTTAGCCTGTCTCTGAAGGTGTTGTTAAAAAAGAATATAACTAGGTCATGACAAAGTAAATTACAGTGGTGCTATGTCTCTGTTACATATCCGATCGGTTTAACAGGCACAGGCAGTAAGAAAACTAGAGCAGATGTATTTTGATAGAATAGTCTTTCATGCTGAGGAAGGTTAAACTGTTCAGGCGGACTCCCAGGTTTAGCTGGATTATATGTAATGCAGTTGCCAAATCATCCGTATCTGCTTTTTTCTGTCTGACCTGGGAGAGTCAGAGGCAAAAGCTTTATTGTTCAACACTGTGATAAACCTACTGTGTGTATATATATAAGCACAAATGTAGTCATACATCATACTCAAGAGGTACCAGATTACTGGGCCAAAGAAGATGTCATATGTATGGGGTGAAAGACTCAATGGCATCATGTAAGCACTCATAACCTCACAAGAGAACATCCTTAAAGATGTTTTGGTTTTTATTTGTCTTGCAGTACGCGTGCCCTGTTTGGAAAGTTTGAATAGTATTGTTTACACACTGGATCCAAGCATAGGAGCAAACAACAAGGAAAAGGCTTTTTGCTCAGTAACTGAGTTGAAGAATTACCAGCACTACCAACACATTTTGAAGGCATTGTTGATCAACAGATTGTCTGATTAAAAACTACAGTACATGCTGTATGTAAAGATCACTGGCCTTAAAATTGCTCTGTGGTTTGCACCACATACAGGCCAGTGTTGTGGCAATACATCATGTCAATAAAGAAAATCTTTTCTTTACTTGTAACTAAAGCACTTTTAGTATGTATTGTATGAAATCCTGCATTGGCTGCGAATCAGTAGCTGTGTTTTTCCCCTTTTGTTGTTTAAAGGCCTCACAGTAAAGTAAAAGCCCATCCTAAGTGAAATACAGTGGACTCGCACACCATTTTTGAAAATTTCTATTTGTCCAATACTTTGGTTGATGACCAAATACCAACAAAACATATTACATTCTAATCAACCTGAGCTGTACTTTTTGCTTAGTGCGAAATAGCACAATGGTTAACATGGCAAACTTTATATCTGCTAAACATCAGCATGTTAGTGCTAATATTGTAAGTTTGTTAGCATTCTTGTGTTAGCATGTACCTAAAAGCACCGTTGTGCCACTTACACGTAAACTCTTCTTGTCTGAACAGGGTTTGGGGTATTGGCTTTAATTTTTAAAAAAAGTAGCTTGATGAGTAAAACTGTGTAATTAAATTGCATTGTCATTTAAAATTATTTTGCTAACAGGTTTAAAGTGTCATAACAAAAACAAGTACCCTACAGTATCTTACTGTTTATTTTGTAGCATTAATTTCCACATTGTTTCCTTTATTTAAGTATATTAAAAAGCCAAGATATGCTTAGATCTCACTAATGCAGTTAATGTCTATGTGTATATATAGACCTTTCTTTCTGGTCCACCCTTGTCTTATACCAGGAACTGTGATTTTTATAATGAGAAAGTGTTATATGGAACGTGTTATATATTTCTATTTTCTGTTAAGCTATTCTTGCTTATTACTTTGCATTACATGTGCTAAAAGGTGGACTTAAAAATGTAATGTCTAACCACCTCTTAAATTGTTGTAATTTGAATAGTGTCGAGAGAGCCTGGCTTTTACTTTCGTTTTTTCTTTACCTGCTATACCTTCTAGATAGCAGCTAACAGCTGCTGCGAGGATCCAACTGTCATGATAAAAGTTTCCTACACCTCATTGTCTGATAAGGCAGAACATCTCTGAAATGAGTGCACTGCAGCCTGAAAGCCTGTCTGGATTTTTGTTGCAGTCTCACTTACCAAGCGCTCTGCCAAGAACTAATGATGTGATGCCATTGAATTCTACATCAAATGTCAGGTTAAAGTCCTCTTTGTTGTTCTGGTCAATCTGAAAGACAATGAAAGGTTTCATCTCAGCATCACTGGAAGGTAATAAGAACGACATTATATGTCATTTAAGCCAGTGCCCCAAAACAACATCTGTTTACATTCAAGTGACAAATTCCTCTAGCAACCACAGTCCTTATCAGAGGAGCATAGGAGGAAGTCAAGGGACATTATTATAGAGTGACAACATTGGGGTGGATGGATGGGCCATATCAGACTTTAATAAGGGAGACTGCTGTTTGTCTCCCACTTCCTGTTTCCAAAGTCAACATTTTTAATGACATAGATCACACAACAACCTTATACCTAGTCTCACCTTAATGAATGAGGCAAATCAACCACAACATCTCATCACGTGCCCCAAGTTACCATAATGTAAGAGGGACCTGCCAAACTGAAGTATGCATTTTAAGCAGGAGGATATAGTACCTGAAGCTAGCAGAGAAAGTCTTATTTTAAAGGTATAGGAAAAAGCACTTTGAGACGGGTTTCCAAGCTGCCAACCAGATGTTTGTTTCCACTGTTTCACTGCAGCTCGGATTTTATTATCTGCAGCTCGTCCCTGCTGTCTTCTTATAGCTTCTCCTGCTGGTAGCTGAAGTCGACTGACAGAAAGGATGCTGAGAAAACTAGGGTGACTCAGGGTTTTGTACTGACTGGGAGGAATATTTCAGTCTGCTCTGTGTGTGTGTGTGTGTTACCTGCACAGAGACCGTGTCCGCAAGTCTGCTGATGGTAACAGCATGTAGCTGTCCATTGGCGAGGTTCCTCACTTTGCTCCTCAGAATCTCGGCATCTTTGCTGCTGTCCAGTCTGTATCTCAACTCCAGCTTATCTAAACAAACAAATCAACAAAAAAACACAATGTGTGACTGAAACATGGAAGGACAGGCAAATGTTTGATACAAAATTTCTCAAAACCAAACTTTTATTATGAAAGAAAATCTAACGTATTGTGGAAAAACTGTGATAAATAATAGAACATAGAAATTAGATTCTTCTTGTACATTATAAAAAATGATGAACAAAATATCAATAACCATTAATGGTTCTTAATCTATACATTGAATATTCAAAATTTCCACTATCAGTTTTATAAATTCCTAAAGGTCACCAAGTTACTATGTAGCAACAAACAGAATCACTAAAATTGATGATATAATTTTTCTTCATTAAATCTGTCCTTGTACCCTTTGTCCACTTTAACAGCTACACGTAGAGCAATTCATATGAGCATATTTTGGATAAAAACTGTAAATGTATGTAATCCAGGCGAGGCCACAGTGCGATGTGACTAGGAAGAAGAGAAGAGTTTCTATGTATATAGTTGAGGCAGATAGAGTGAACAGGGGTGAGAGTTGAAGTACAGAAGTTTTCCCAAGTTCTTGATTTCATGCATTATTAATTTTTTTCAGCTCTGTTAATTATTTTTTAGATGTAACACCTTGACTTTTGTGCCACACACCTATACAAGGAGAAGAGACAGAGAAAAGTGAGAGGCAGTTTGTTCACACGTAATGACCATGATTCACAAGTCACAGAAGGTGTCTCCGCCGCTGACGTAGAGACTGTCAGAAAGTGTGTAGGTGGTGAATCAGATGAATTCCACATGTCCTTGTTTTCCTCCTGAAGTCTTTTAGTTTCAAGAACAGATGTTACATCTGGTCAATCTAAAAAGTAAGATAAAATATTTATAGCAATTCACGTCTCAACTCTCTCTAGTTCTCTTAATGCTTTCAAATATAATACATCAAAATGATTTAAAGGGAAATACTTTTCAGTTAACAGTATGTATAATGTCCAGCTTGTGTTCCACTAACATTTACAGGATGGGGACAGATGACTTATTGAAAAAAGAGAACTCAAAAGACATTAGGCAAACATTTAAATTTGATATGCCTGTGTCAGGATTCGTTCTAAATGTACGCACATTTTCAAGCACGAGAAGAAATTGATTTTCTGGCTAGAGATGAGCGAAAGTCATAAATAAGATTCCTGTAATTTGACTCAGCTATTAAAAAACAGCCTCTGGTCCTCATTTTTATAGAAAAGAAACAGTGTAGTTACAATAATAACATTCATGATATCCATTTATAGGTTTTTGTTTGTCTTGTTTGGGTTTTCAATAGCTTCGTTCATTGCTTTCAGCTTTGTAATCTTTTATGTCAGAGGAAAGCACCAAGAAAAATTAAAAAAAATCTGTCTCTACTCCCAGTTGCTTTACAACACAACAATAATGCAACTTTAACAACAGAATAAGAGGGACAAGAAGTTATCGTCCACTGTGATAGATTAGTAAATCCAGTTCCATGTCTCTTCCAGATTCAGATGCACTAAAACCACCAAAATTATACTTTAAAGTAAAAGGCAGCCAATATATTTAAACTAATTACATAAAAAGACCAAAACCAACAGTGAGTTAATCCGTCTCTAAATGCTTACACAAATACAGATAATAAAACCTTTCTGTGGCACTCAAGCACATTAGTTCCTACTGACTTCTTTATAAAGCGGCGATGTGGAATTGATTCACTCAGCTCAACAGTCTGGCTCATTGCTGTGTTTTTACAGGTTTTGGATGACTATGTATAGTTCAGAACTTCAGGGTGGTACTTCTACACGGGTGCAGTTACACCTTTAATTGCTAACAACACAGCCGAACATCAATCAACCCAGCTGCTCACAGTGTTAGCGCAGAGTTTTATCACCAAAACAAACCTGTTCCTGAGTCTTGATGGGATGCTTCAGTTTTAATGCAGCTACCTGCCGACTGCCTGATCATCATGGCAACTCTAATGACCTGCTGGCCATCAGCTTCCTCCAGTCTGGGTTATTAAAACAGCCTCTTCATAGTCTATTTACAGCTAATCTAGGCAGAACCGTATTTTTAATAGGTTCATCAGCTTCTTTGTCCTTTCCAATTCGAATGACCCGACTTGCCACTCTTCTGGCTGATTAAACACTGAAGTGAATGGCAGCAGAGAAGAGGAGAAATGGAAGAAAGGAAGAATAAGGAGAGCAGAAAGAGAACAGAAAGGAGTTGGAGCAGATGAAGAAGAGGGGTGACAGGAAGTTTGCTTTAGGAGAAGAGCAAGGACTCGCCACAATGTCTTGACTCACATAGCTGTTAGAAGCTGATGCATAATACAATAAACATGCAACAAAATATGCCTCTAACTGCTTTGAAAATGCAATAATTTTTTAATGAGCAGCTGGATAACAAGATGTCAAGTTGTTTCATTAATTAATAATTAGGTATACACTAAAATGAATGCAGTCTACTACAACAGTAAATCCTACCTTTGTGAATGTTATAATGTTCAGTTTTTGTTGAAACTAGTCTGAGGTGTTTATTCAACTGAAGGATTATTTTGAAGGATGTAGTTGTAGATGTAATTTGTGATGCTGTTTAAGTGTTTTTTTTAGTCTACCCTCATTGATATAAGTTAATTGATATAATTTTATGTTACCATGTTTTGTTAGATGTTTTGTTTTGTGTTGATGTAATTTAATTATCCAACAGTATCACAATTAAGTCAGACAAAAACAAATTGTGAAGTTTTCATATGTCAAACTATGCTTCTTTCATGTTGATTCAAAGAATCTATTGAGCCACTAAAACATTCAATTACCGAAATTAAAACCATAACTGCCCCATCAAGACTGCTGCTACAGTAGAGCATCTGTGGAGCTTGTTTAAATAGTAAAGAAGGGAGAAAAAAAAAGCCTCCTTTGTTCACTGGAGAGAAGATTAACAATCAAATACAACAAAGAAGCAATCAACAGAGGGAAAAGAGTACAGGTAAGAGGATCTGAGTGCTCACCATGCTTGTTAAGCAGCAGGGCCAGGTACTCTCTGTGGTAGGAGCTGACGTAGAGGAGCAGAGTGGGACTCTGACTGGTCCTGAACCTCAGGGAGATGTTTTCTGCTCTCAGGGTCATGTCAGAGTAGATGGATGAGGGCAGGGCGCTGCTGTTCTTGTTCAGCTCGTTCAACACTGGCTCCTTCAAGGTGTAGCTGACAGATGTTCCTGACTTGAAGCTGGCTGAAACCTCTGCAGGGAGTGAGACAGTGTTACCTCATTTGTAGCTGCTTGGTAAGCAGTTATGTTGTACATGCGGTAACTTTTAATGTGGCTAAAATATGTAAACAACGAATGTATTTTGTCTTCACATCAAGTCAATCTGCCCCAAGGGGCTTGGCAGTTTGTGTGGCACATGACACCCTCTATCCTTAGACAACCCAAATTTACCTTTAACTGGGGGGGAAAAATCACACTGCAAAAACTAATCTTGCAGACTAGGGGAGCTATGTCACTGATTCATATAAAGTAAATGCAGAACCTCAGCAGCACTGACAACATCTACAGTAATTACTGAACTCATCAGCCAAAGAAAAACCAGATGACAGGTTAAATGCAAAATCTGGCTGTTAATTATAACACAGTCATGTATCAGAGTTGTGATTTCCGACACAGATATACCTGTGGAGCGCCAACAAGCAACACAGCTGGGCTTGTTAATTATTGAATATGAGGCTGTGTTACTGTGCTGTCGTGATGACTCCTGTGATAACTTAAGTAACAGGAAGTCTAGGTGTCTATTCTTCAAACAACTTAAAACAACATCTGACAGAATGTCTCCATAAGGATGCCCAACAGACGGACTTTACAGACAATATAATGAGAAACATTTGTTGCTTTCTATTTTAGTATCATATGATTTTAAAAGGCCAAAATTTTGAATCATTCAGGCATGCTACAAACATGGAAGAGACGAATTAGATGAAAGATGAATTATCAGCCGACCACAGACTTTATAAATGGCCTCAAGATATTCTATCAAGTACACCACAGATGATTAGCACAGTGGTGCAGTGTGCACAGAATGACTGTAGGGCTCCTGTATGTATAATATGTGTGTGAGCTCTTTAATGTGTCTCTCCTTGTAATTGTGTTTGTGGTTTATTTGTAGACCACTTTCAGGTGCTGTAACACATATTCAGATGTTGGAGGTCAGCTGTTTTTGGTCATCAGGCCAAAAGCAGCTGACTGAGTCTTCATGATTCAGTTCTACATTTTACTATGAATTGAACTCTCCTTCTATAAATAAATTTGCATTTAGATAATGCCAGTTTCTAAGGTATCCTAAACTTCAATACCTAGAATTCAAGTTTTGAAACTCAACTGTTAACTGTGCAGATTTTGGGAGTTGGGTTCACGATAAAAATCTAACTAAAGCTATAATAAAGTGTAGCTATAGCTGCGTTTCAACATTGTTTACCTGATTTCTCAAATTACCACTCATACAGATTTTCACAAGACTATACAACGACGGATGAGAGCTTTGTCAGAATGTTTCTGAATTGACATACTCGAACACCAATGTTTTCACATTGCCTATTTCTTCAGGTGTCTTGTTTTTCATTTAGCCATTATTTGGACATATCTACTTCTGAATTGCGTCTCCATGTTGGCACCAGGTGCTGCTGCAAGATTAGTGACAAATTCCATACCTCTGTCGCAGAAGGCTCCAGTGTAAGCAGATGGGCTGCAGTCACAGGAAAAGCTGTTGGGTCTCTCCACACAGCGACCCTGGTTCTGGCAGAGTGAGCCGTAGCTGCTGCAGTGGCCTGGACATCCTGCCTGAACCCCGGGGGTGATCTTCGCTCTCTCCTCCAGGTCCAGGGTGACGCCATTCAGCTGCAGAGAGCGAATACAACCCCGAAAGCCCTTCTGCCTGGACGCCGTGCCTCCTGAAGACACACACAAAAGATAAACCAGCATGCTTGAAGGCATTTTGTCTGTTCTCCTTTTCTTTTTCTCTTCTTTTATATTTCTGTGTAGGCTACACATAATCTCTATAGGGTTTTAGATTACCTAGTCAATCAGTTAGTTTATAAAAAATGCACCTCACAGTTTCCTAAAGCCCAAGGGAATTTTTTTTGTCTGAGAAATAATCCAAAACACAAAGATATCCAATTGACAAAAAGATATAAAAGCAGAGTTCCTCATATTTAAGACACTGGAACCAGAAAATGTTTGGCGGTTGATTTATGAAACAATTATTCTATTATCAAAATTGTTGTAATTAATATTTGATAAATTAATCGATTAATTGGCTATTATGTCAGCAGTACATACTGTACTGTATGTCTGAATCACCCGTTACCAGTTTTTCAAGGCTGATGCTTCTATTGCCAGTAACTAATAAATTGAGCAAATATGTGTTTTCTGTCATATTGAATTGAACTGAACTGATGAGCTTGTGGAAAAGAGTTTAAAACATTTTGATCTTTGGACAATATAATGAAACATATTCAAATGTTCTTTTTGCTGTGGGTTACAGCAGCTCATTATAGCATCATACTTTGTGTTTGCATGTTTTAGCTTAGCAACAAATCATGACTACTTTATATTACAGCTGACTATTTTTCAATGCAAAGTGTAGGTTTTCATGCTTTTAAAAGCATTTCCTACTTTCCAGGCAGCCATTCATTTGCTTACATTTCTGAACAATATGAAAGCCGACCTTGTAACTTCCTCATTTTGTGTAATCCATCACAGTGAATATCAAGTCTTAATTATTTTCTATTTCCAAGTTCCTTTTGTTGCATGGTAATGCACCTTAAGTGCAGATTGATTTGAAAAGTCTGCCTACCTAACCTCAGCAGTGATATAAAAAATAAATGCATACAATGGATTATGCATGTTTTAAAAATCTTTTCATACTGTAAAAAAATTAATAGAAGGCAAATCACATCATCTCTGTGATCAACTGTGGAGCAACCCTGATACCTGATTTTAATATTAACAGCTGAATATACTCTGTTCCTCCAGAAATAAAGATTTGTCACCACACTCATGGTGAATTTTTAAAATGATGAGGTGATGAAACACAGTGAAACCCAAACAGGCAGGTGAGAAATTCAAGGAGTTGATTTTTTTTACTGGGTCTTTGCCAGCCGAGCACCATGCTGATTGTTTATATCTGGGAAGTTGGCGAGCTGTCAATCTGTCTGACATTCTGGTTGTCCTGCCTGGCTGGCTGACTGTGACAGGAAAACAATTTTATTCTCTTTCTAGGGCAGAATTTAAACTCCAAAAGTTTTTGTTTTCCGACTTCTTGCATTACAACCTCCAAATGTCCTCAAAGTTCAGGCTCTGCAACATTATAATTGTCTCAGAGTGCCAAACTGGCAACCTCAAGACTGTTATGATGAGATAAACAGCTTTCCAGGACTGCAGAGATGATGAGGTTCATATCAGGGCCTGGAGTTTCATCAGGAGCTGTCAGGAAAGGACTACCTTAACTAATGTGTTCAAACACTGTACCAAGGTTATTGCAAGGAAACTGACCACTGCAAAAAGCAACTTTTCACTGCATGGCCCTAAAGCGTTTTTCCATCAACTTGTGAGGATTTTCTCTCAGTCCATTAAGGTACTACTTCCATAAACTCTGTACCTCACATTGCTAAGGTTTAGGAACAAGGATTGTTATGGACTGACTGATCTCACTTAAATCTGTCAGTTTCAACGTGGATCAATTAACAGAGACACTGCTGCAATATGTTCCCTGTGTGAATTAGGATGGGAAGCAGAGCTTTAGTGCGGAGTTTTGCTGAAGGGTTGAGATTCTGTCCCTATCTGCTTTCTTCAGGAGGCGCAGAAGAAACAAAGATGTAAAATTGCCAGCCTCCCTGGGGTCAATGAAAATGTACCGTACAAGTCATTTTTTGTGTGGTATGTGGGTGAAAGAGAGAAGGACACACAGTGCAAAAAAGAAAGAAAGTGAACAGATGGCAGAGACAGAATTTTCTAAAAATTCAAGAGGTCTTGAGGTGTACAAGAAGAAAAAGCCTGACAGCCACTAGTGCCAGCACTCTGCAATAATAACCACATTGTTCTCATGGAAGGCAGACATTGAGGAAAGGTGAGTGGAAATGTGTCCACGACTGCTGATGTTAAGAAATTACATGTATGGTCATAGAGATGTTTTAAATATTGTATATTTTTTCCCCTTTGTCTAGTCTCAAAAAGGCAGCTTTTAAAGCCAGCATTTAGCAGTAGCTCTACAGGTACACACACCACACACACCTATAAATAACTGGCTGTTCAGCTGCAGGTGGATGTGCCCATCAGCAGGAGCCTCCTGCGTGGCAGCAGGGAGCTCGTCAAGGCGAAGTGATGCCTCTTTAACGTTACGCTCTGCTCGAATGCGATGCCACCTGTTGTCGTTCAGCGGGAAGCCAGCCTTCACACGAACCTCCAACGGACCGTTACCCACGTCAAAGGAGAAGAGGACCTCAGTGGAGGCTGCATCAGGGAAGGAAGAAAATCAACATTTACTGTACATATTATACAAAGTCCCTTCTGAGCACTCATACATTCTGTCTTCTGTATCTCCCTGCAGCTTGTTCTCCGCTTGTTCCACCAGTAGGCAAGCCAAGTGTTGGCCAGTGATCTGCTATCAACACACACGCACACACAAAGGTGTGCTCAGACATAAATACAGTATGCACAGGGTATGATTTGAGTTGTAGCTGTTGTTTATATCATTAAATTGTTGAGCCATTATTTATTTATATTTGTAAAGCAAAACCTACATGTATATAGTTTTAAACAGGAAAACAAAAGATGAAAAAAAAGAAAATTGTGCAACAGACTTGCTTAATTCAAATGCGCTTAACCTGTATGATTAACTCGTTGATTGCAAGACTATAAAGAGCCTTTTATCTTCTCAAACCCCCTCTTGCTACTTGTTTTCTCTAGTTACGCTTTTACCAAGGACCAAGCCCACTCCGAAGCACTTACAAACCACCTGTGGAATAAAAATATGAAGAGATTTTTGTAGAGCCAGTTGACACATTGACACATGACGTCAACTGAAACTTTGATAATATATATACAAACTAAAGTAATGTATCACTCAAGAAAGCAAACACAAACTGACACCTACAAGCTCATACAGATGTCACTCTAAACAGCAGTTGTCATAACAACCAGTTACAGTGACAGCAGGAAATCTAAACAGGTACAGATGTGACAGCTACAAAGATAAAGCACTATTTTAGGTAGTTTTTACAGCAACCAGCAACAAGGACGCAAAGCTATTCACCAGCTACATCCAGTGTGTTTACATGCTGTCAACCTGACCTCTTAATTATCATTTATATATTTCTGCTGGATATATTCCGGTGACAAATGCATGTTTCCTGATCCATGAATCCGATGCCTTTCCCGCTTTTGAATTCTCACATGAATGATTTGAAAAGTCAGCCTTGTTTTACCCCAGAACTTAAATGCAACATGATTTTGTGGATTTTGAGGCTGGGAAAAGGTTCTCAAAACTACAAACACAAAGTTAACTCAATCCACATGTGTCAAGTGATCTGTGCCCACACATTCAGCAATCTGTAAACAATCTGTTAATCGATTAATGATCTTGAAGTTGGAAATACGTACAAGTTGAGTTTACTCAAGTTGATTTGTAGTCATTTGTAAAATAGTTTTACATTTATTCAAATTACTTGGTATTTGTTTGTGTGTAGAAACATTCATTTGTGAATACCATAAATCACCATAAAGACATTTGAAAATCTTGTTTTCTATTTTTTTCCCTCCATATTTTTATGTATTAAATTACTATATTTAACTGGGATACTGATTGGTTTCTTACATGTGTGCATGTGCAGGAAAAAGATCTCAGAGAGGGAAAGTATATCTGTGGCAGCATTGTGACAGGACAAAAGGAAACATTATTACTCCAAGCTGTGTGTCTTTATATATTTACATCCAAAGTCTAACTAAAACAAATGGATACTTAAATAAACAAGTCAAAAACTCAGATATATGCACTGAAGAGGCCTTTCAAGGTTCAAGGGGAGAGATCAATTGCAGCCTTAAATTTTATTTCTTACATAAGATAATTTAGTTTGTGAGTAACGTGTACTTCTGTCAAAACCAACTGCAATGGTAGATTATTTTCTTTGGCAAATACATAAAAAGGCAACACTTTATCAAGAGCTGTTGTCACAAAGAACAGCTGCAACAGACACAGTATGTGAACTATCATAAAATGTTATAGTATAATGATATTTCAACACCAATACACAACAATGATAGAGAGAACTATCGACTCTGTTGGTTATAAGTTAAATGTATTGCAGCCAGACCAATGCCACTGAAGTGATTTCCCAGAGGAAGGAAAATAAATGGCGGTATTTTTTTTAAGGTTGAGAAGGAGGAGGTGGAGAGTTCAATCCAGATGAGACATCTAACCTGAAAGTTTTGACTTACAGTTGAGTTCGATCCGAATGAAGTCTTTGATGCCCAAGTTTTCCAGGAAGACACCAGAGGATGAAGTGGTTTTGAAAAAGAAGGAGATGTCTGCGCTCAGCTCTCCGTGGAATGTGGGAAAGTGGAGGTACGACGTCTCCTTGTCAAAAAATGCAGCATTCCAGACATTTTCTGCAAAGAAATGAGACCATATTAATCAAAGTCTTGATCAATATGGTCTCACTTGTAAAACAGGGGAGTGTTTAAATGTTGAAAATGCTTGGTCAGTATTTTACTGACACATGACGCACAAGCGTCATTTCGAAATAAGAAGAGAAATGAGCCTTAGACTTACTGTCTCCATGGCAACGAAGATGCCCCACCCTGTAGGCGCTTTCCGAGCCAGGCCTCTGGACGTCACCCAGCACCAAAGATCTGACAGGGAGGGTCTCCTTATGGGTCAGCAGCCCTGAGTCATTCACCCTGGTAGGAAGGGGAAAGGAGAAAGCACAAGAAGGAGACGCAGAAGCTGAATTGAAAAAGGAAACCAAAGGCTAGAGGAAAAAAGACATCAAAGAGGACAGCTAAGAAAGAGAAAGCAGAGCATAAGAAGTAGTTTTATTAGTATGATCAGGGAGCAAAAAGGGAAATTCATCAGTATTTCCACCAGCAATAAAACTCACCCGAAATAATATTTACTGAGCATTGCAAACATGACCATTAGTCATACATACATTACCTGTCTACATTAGATTTAGTATCCTACAGATTTCTTATAAACATTATAACATTTTTAAATCAACATAATTCACTTGTGTTGTTATCTTGTTTTTGTTGAGATAAGTAAGTATACAATACCACTCAGTGCGGTCAGCATCACAGTTGCAGTAATGTTTGGGGTCCACGCAGTTCTCCTGCAGGCCACAGGCGCACTGCTGGCTGCCGGGTGGAGCCCCTCCCCAATAAGTCTGCACCTGTCCTACACCTGGACCCCCTACCCACCAGCTGAGTGGAGGGCCGTCTGCAATACACAAATACATAACATTTGTGTAACTTGTTAGGGCACTGTATTTCCCATCTTTAAGCGTGACTGCTAATCTAAACCTAAAATGATCCTCACCAGACATAAAAATACTCTGATTGGAGTAATCTGTCTAATATGGCTTTTCCAGGAGTTCAACTACCATTTAAATTCCAGCACATCTACCTAATTGCAAAATGCAGAATTGTCAAATATGCAAATATTGTTCCTTTGACAAATTCGATGATTAATAAATGCAAAATAATAAACCCCAATAATAATAACAGGCTTTCTGATCACTATATACACCAATTTTTAAATAATGAGGTTAAAGTATTTAAGAAATCCCTACGAGCAAAAACCTCAGATTACCTCCTGTTCTGAACGCTCTGTTTTGAACTGCTTTTTATACCAACGGCTCCGTTCCATATATGGTCATTTGCTCCCTAAGTCTGTCTGTAATGCTGCGTTCCATTTACCTGGGAAGTCGGAGGTCGGAGCTGGGAATGACGTCACACACGAGTTGATGGCGTTCCAGTTACAACCTCGCTCGGCCAGCTGTACACCGGTTGATTAAAAAACGCATTGCGCTGTATTTACTCACACCAAACACTGTAGCAACACGTCTGCAGACAGCTGTTGGACAGCACTTTGTGTACGAACATTTATTTGAGTCACAAGTACACAGAAGTGCTAATAAACAGTATAAACTACAACTTTCAGTAACTGTTGATACCCCGACAGCCATCTTGGATCACGAAGTCGGGGTAGTGCGGGTTGTCACGACTTTCCGAGTCGGAAATCTGACTTCAGGGGGCGTTCCAGTTAAAAGTTCCAACTGGTAACTCAGAAATTCCGACTTCCCATGTCAAATGGAACGCACTATAAGCCTCAGCCTGGAAACATGGTTGAGGTCTTGGCCAATCAGAAGACAGTGGGCTTTGTGAGGGGGGGCCTTAAAGAGACAGGTGCATTCTACAGCTTGTTTCAGACAGAGGCTAAAATGGCCTACACGAATAACCAGTATAAGATAGAAAATATATTTTTTAAAACTTTGAATCATGGTAAGCTGCCATACAGGACTCACAAATTAAAATATAGGACAGGAAAAGCAGTATAATAGGTCTCAGTTATTTTAATCCAATCTAATACAACAGTCCTGGAATAAATCCAACCATGATAAAATCATCAGGGCTATTTTCTCAGACTTCAGGAAGCTCTCTACAAAGCCACAGAAGACATTTTACAACTGTTTGCAGAGGCTGAGTAGTACTCTCCAACATGATGCGTAAAATCAGTAGAATGGACAATTTAAGATTATGCACAACTTTATTTTGAGTAGATTGCATCATCAATGACACAGACTACACAGCAGCATCCTTCACTGTGTTTATCGTTCAAGTTTATCAAGACCTAACTTACTAATTTTGGAGGATTCCCTCCCAGTCCTACTTATATACATATCCTACTCCAATTTCCTTTGTGTGATTGAATGTTTTAAATAATCTCAATGTGGTCTCACAGAATATCAACAAACTTTACCCGGTGTGTTGAGTAGGCGTGACTTCCTGCAGTGATAAGTCACTTCCTGTTCGCAGTGCTCTGAATGATTAATGATGGCCACTAGCTGCTCCTCCTCAGATGCATATTCAAAGTAAGCTGAGTGCTGATCCTTTCCTGGAGACGGTCTGACTCTGGTCAGTTCTGTGTTATTGTGTTGGATTACCATCCATGTTATGTCCTCTGTTGAACAGAAAAAAACGGAATAAAGAGAAAAAAATACACAGCATGAATTTTGTACATACGGTATTGAAAATTTCCCCTTCAAGATGTTTTACTCAGCAGAATCGACTGACAGAAATAGAGGCAGGATGAAAGAGAGAGAGGGTGTCTGTTCGGTGTGTTTTGATCTGTGTGTCAGCTACCTGTCATGTTGCAGTATATTAGCTGTGGTCTGATGGGTCCGCTGCCATCCACATCAATGTTATAATACCCTGACGTGTTGCCTTTGTGTTTGTAAGCCTCACAGGACTGCTCGTATATCGCTGAGGAGAGAGAGACAAACACACAGCTTCATTGTCATCATAACAACATCCCAGGTATTTATGTTTACATTATCTTTACTTTTGTGTGCTTTTTGGTTGAAAACTGCATTGGAAGTGCATTTATATAAAAAGACATTGTCTCACTCTTCTTTTCCAGTGCTTCTTCCTACAACAAATCCACACTGACACTCCTCTCCACAATAATCCTTTAGTAAAAGGCAAAATATAAAATATAAAATAAAAACCTGTAATGTTTATATTTTTAAGGCAAATGCATTCTGCTTTACATTTTACGCTGACATACTGTAGCTAAGGTATTCACTGTGCACCCACCTGCTGACACAACCTCTTCATCTCCTTTTCTAATTTCCTTTTCACCCCTCTTTCAAAATGAGGTACTAAACCTGGTTACCTCTCACCGCCCAAACACTTGATCTCTTTATTCAATACCCTCTCACTTTCTTCAGTCTATTGCTCCTGACTTCCTTCCTTCCCTCACCCACCTCATTAGTACCTCTTTGACAACTTTAGAAATGGTTTGAAATGCGCTCAATGTAAAGTACCTTTGCATAGATGTTTTACTCAGCAGAATCGACTGTCAACTAAATTAATGTAATATAAAACGTAATTTAATATATGTAAAAAAACCCAAAAACAATTAGAATAAACATCAGGGGAATTTATTGAGCCAGTCTAGCACCAAGCTAGGCTAGCACATCCCGTTAGCCCTATATGGTAATGAATTGACAATGCTCAGTAGGGCTGAGATTCACAGGTCACAGCCCCCAGTGCTCCGATCACCACTGGCACCACTGTTGCTCTTACTTTCCACATCTTTTCTAGCTCCTCTTTCA
>JAPMOB010012317.1:0-24974 GCA_029875015.1 Lepomis gibbosus | reverse complement strand
CACACACACACACACACACACACACACACACACACACACACACACACACACACACACACACACACACACACACAGGTTTGGAATAGAAAAGTCTAAGACAACACCACAAGGACAGCCATTCTTAAACCATAATTAATCCCTGTAAGGACCTTGTCCTTGATTTCATCTCTGTGAATTCAGGTGTTTTCAAAAGTGAATCATTGTCAAAACTGACAAGGCCAAGCATCATCAACTGACTGCAGTAGGAAATCAAATCACCTTTATTTTAGGATTGTCAGCTTGTACTTTCTGCTAACTACAGCATTTAAATGTTCAAGGAAAGTAAAGGAGGGGAGCAGAAATATAGCTGCTATGTTTGTCCTGCTTCAGTTCACAGCAGGGAGCCTTCTCTTGGACCCCATGTTATAGTGTAGACTCAACTGTACCCTTTAATCTACCCACTGTAGGCTGCCCAGTTAATTCTGGCCTGATTAGTCTAACAGACTTACCAGTATTTTAAAAGAATTTTCTGCTAGTGATTCTTTAAAATACCCAATAAAAGTCTTACAGCAGGACAAGAATCAATATTAATCAATGTATCTGCTATATGGCTCTCTTTCAGCTGTTAATATGTTACCCCAAATAGCCACTCATAAGGCACCCACACTGCACATTGAGTTGGTAGGGGATCCTGAAGTCACTCTGCAGAGCCGGGTGGCGCACAACACAGGTGAGCGTGTGGCCCTGGACGTGACGTGTGGGCTGCCAGAGGTAGCTCACTTGTGTGCTGGTTGTGCCGTTGACTTCGTCAAATAACTGCACTTCTGACTGGCCAAAAAGGTTGGACTCCCAGGACACCTCAGCAGGGGGCCGGGCCCGCTCAGCGATACAGGTAGCCACCACGGTATCATTGCCACCATCGATCAGGGCACTTGAGCCTGCAGACACGTAGACCTTCGGCTCCACTGTGATTCAGAGAGTGAGCAAAGATAAGAATGGAGAAATCTGAATTTCAATACCCATCTGAGGTTATTTTAATGGGTTAATAGCAGTATTTAAAAACACTGCCATTACATTTTTTTAATCAATTTTTGTTTTATTGCATTCTCTCCACTCATGTCATTCCACAACAACCCAATCCAACCACTTATTAGCAGCTCTAGTCATCCCTATGATCAAAGTGTGATTCAAAAGAAATTTAAAAAAAAGCAAATCCTTTCAACAAAATTCAAAACACCTGCCATTTCTCACAAGTCATTTGATATACAGACTTAAATATCACACAGAAATGGCTGAGGAGGTCAAGCCATATTTTGGGCTGGCCAACAATTCAATATAACTTTCATTGAAATTTTATCATGATGATATTGATTTAGCCTTGAACAAAATTCAGGTGCCCAAATGAATGAGTCCAAGCACAGAAAAAGTGATTTTCAAGTGTTAGTTTCATCTGATGTAATGAGTACCAGTGGAGCAAGTTCATTGCACCACCAACAACATCGCAACCAATTGATTATTTGCATGCACATGTCATGTCTTGACATATATCAATATAATTTTTTTTCCAATACTGTGATATTAATTTCAACCATGTTTACCAACAATTATTTTCTAGGAACACATATGTTCTTGGACCTGTTACATAGGAGAACATATATGCATGTAAATATACATACTTACCGAGTACATTGACAGTAGTGGAGGCTTGAGTATTTCCCAGAGGAAATGTAGCAACCTTACAGGTATAGATCCCGACATCAGAAAAGCCCACGTTTTCCAGTATGATGGTGGCATCATGAGAGGAAGGTGAGCGAAAATACAAGCGACGGATATACTCTGGAGGGATGGAGATGCCCAACAGTGGGTTGTAGACAGCTACTGTGACAGAGCCCGAAGGCAGACGGCGCTCCCAGCAACTTTGAGTAAGAGTAAGGTTTGTGCCCACCTCCACCCTGCACTCTAATGTCACATTCTTCCCCAGCACAGCGTTCACTCTCTGAGGCACCACCACCTGACTGCCCCACACACCTGCCAAAAGAGACACACACACGTACACATGTTCATTTGCACACAGGTTTAGATTAATCAAAACCCACTAACCAAAACAGCTGGAAATGAACAGCAATTACACTACACCTTTGACAGTTAAAACACCTTTAAAAATCGATATGCCCACTTATTTTGAAGCTAATTAGTACTCTAACCGTTAACTTGTACTTTCGCAGATTACAAAATGAGAAATCCACTGCTGGTAAAAAGAATTTACTGTTGAATCTTACTAACATTTTCAGACCTCTTGAGACCCACAGAGAATCTAGATAACTGCTAGTCTTTAATTTAAACAACGGAGCAATGAAGGAACACTATTTTATCCTTGCAAATGGAAAGAGTTTCAAAACCAAAACTTTTAATTGACACAAGTCAATAAATTCACTGTCCTTCAAATAAATTCACTGTAAATTCCACCTTGTATGGATAGAAGAGCTGAAAATTAGTCAGTTTAGTTAAATTGCCATTCATTTTGATAGAATGCAAATTAAAAATTAACTCGTTTAAGTGACTTAAACAATAAAAATATCCTCTAAATTATTGCAGATTATTTTCGGTTGATCAATTAACAGATGTGTCAGGGACCAAACAGTCAGGCAATGAAGAAAACAGGGATTTTTAATTTACCCAAAAAAGGTGAATAGAAAGCAAAAACTTAACATCTAGGCCTATAAAAGAGGTCAACAAACTATAACTGTACACAAAACAGCATACAACAAAACAGGATATGAACTGAACAAATTGACCTACCTAAATGAGGCAAGGGAACATATATAGTGGCTTGGCCAAACCAAAATACACATAAGGGGAGAACAAAATGGATGACAACTACAACAACTACAAAGTAGAACAAACTAAACCCAAAATCCCCCTCCAACATGGCAGCCCATGGTACGGCTTGGCAGATGGATTGGCAGGCCACAGGATATTACAGTCCTCCACCCTTTGCCCCACCTTTCTTTCTCCAGGATGGACTTCTCTCCAACATGATAACACAGAAACCATTAATTTAACAGAAAATATTTACTTAATATATTTCTTTACAATGTGAAAATGTGTGCACTCCATTTAAACAGGTTATGGCTAAAGCAAATAAATGTATATTATAACTCAAGTAAATTGTACTGTATTTTGAAATCATGAATTGTTTGGGGTGTGGCTGACTGCAAAAATAACTTGTGTGGTATTACCATTGCTGGCTGTTACCCTGTGTGGCTTGGGCCATCACAAGATGTGCATCCACTAATTGTTCGACTGAATAGTTTTAGGTAGGGATGGGGATTGAGACCTGGTCCGAGACTTCTCAAAAACTGAACTACTTTATTTCTCAATAAAGTCTGAGCTTATCGATACCAGCACCGAGACTAGCGGGTCCTATAATGTAACGTTATGTCTCAAGACAAGAGTCATGTCATTTAAATGAAATCACGGGTGCACCAACATACATCAATTGTCTGAAAGTTTTTGAATTCAATTGAATTGCCTCCAAACTGCCGTTAAACTAAACAAAAGAATTGAACTGCCTCGTTCTCCTTATTTCTCATTTGGTCAGTTGGTTGCCTACTAAGATGGCTGAATGCGCAAAGTAGATGAAGGCTTGGCTACGTTTAACATAGGCCAAAGATGAGGAAGTGAAATGCAATTTATCTTAAATTAGCTAAAATGATTGGATATTTAAGCATGTCGCTTTGGGCTCCCAAACCTGTCTGAACTTTCTTTGACATTTCATAGTTAACGATCAATTGATTAATGTAAAACTACTTGACAGATTAATCTATGATGAAAAACATTGATTGTTGCGGCCATAACTGATATGGCTGAAAATTTACTCTTGTGGTTAAAAAGAAATACACTGCTTTACTCTACTCACTGGCACAGGTGACATTTTCAATTAAAAGCTTGTCAGGGAGGATTATCAGAGCGGACAAGTCATCAATCTAATACTGAGCGATAAGTCAAGAACATGATAGTATCAGTGAGTGAAGAGTATTTCTGTTACCTGTGACGTCAGTGATTAAAACAATTTTATATCTCTACAAGTTGTCAGTACCAACTGACATCTGTGGGTATCAAACTGGAATGAAAGCTTGATACCACCACAGCAGGCGCTGGGCTTTTCAACAAATAATACACAGCTGACTGTGTGACGAGTGTTCCACTGATGAATTTGTTTTGTCTCTATAGCTTTCCTCCTCCTGACCTGAATCCGGGAATTAAAAGCAAGCTGTCTGTATGTCCTTTGTCCAAATATAACTAACCCATGGACTCTGTCACCTGCACTTGTCAGAATTGTGGGATGTCTCAAAAGAGAGAGCTCAACATCGTGTTGAGGGAAGTCAAAAGGGATGTGAAGAGAACAGACTGAGACCGGCAGAGGGGAAAAAAGAAAAAAAGAGGGGAAGAGAAATGCTAACACGATGATGACATCATCGCTGAGAGAAGAAAAAGAAGGCTGTGAGTGAGGCGAGAGCAAAGTCACGTCTGAAACACAAGTGAGAGGAAATGTATCCCCAGGATTCCAGTAAACAAAAAACTGAGGAATTACGTTACTGATTTAGAAAAGACAATATAATATCGCTAGACTGCCAAAGCCCTCAACCAGATCACTAATTGCAACAAGCTGCCAGCAGGAAGACTTCATAAATCAAAACCTGCTGTGCTGCCTGGCAACTGACTCCAAATATTCTATTGTTGTTTTGCCAAAAACAGCTCTGTCTCTGGCCAATCTCTGTCTAAAATGCAATGTCCTCAAATTTTAGTTCTGTAGAATCCCGTCCCCACCCCCAAAAATGCAAAGTACAAATGCTCTGTTTAGAATGAAGTGTGAACACTGCAGTTATTTGACAGCGCTTCTAGTTGTCACTAATGTTTAATTTTTATGTTTTAGGTTCAGAGGTTAATTAAATGGTTAGTCATTAGGGCTTGCAGATAATGACACAAAAAAATCCAGACTGGTGTTATTAATTTCTTAAACTTGGAAATAAATATTGTAAATTAAAATCTAACTTGACACTGCAATCTTTTCAACATTTTTTTTAACGAGATGGGGCTTTAAATAAATATCTACAATATAAGACCATTGATATGAAATGTTGATAGCATATTTTTTGCAGAGTAGGTATAATGAGTCATCGTATTGCTCATACAGAGAAAATGCAGTAGATATCAGTGCAACAGTGATGAGAAGTTCAGCTGTGGATGCTGTTGAACTATTCCTGAATTGATGTGCTATTTAGGGCTGTGCATTGATTTCAATTCACACTAATACACACGCATGCACAAACACACAAGACCTTATGCTATACATACGCAATTCTGTAAATCTGCCAAAATAATGAACTGATCACAAGAGCCAAGCATTCAAAGTTTACTCAACCCATACAGTTACTCTACATTCACATTTTTTCAAGTCTCTGAAACAATCAGGTGCCCATATGAACAATATCATTATTAATCATTTTTCCTGTTCACTGACCAATAGGAGATCTCCTCCCAATGCATTTACAATGGAAGTAATGGGACAAAATCCAGTCTTCATTCTGTGCAAAAATATATTACAAATAGGGATGTAACGACACACTTATTTGGCTAACTTAATAAATAAGACAAATCAAGCTTGCTAAGCAGTAATGATGTTCATTTCCACTGGTGAATCCAATACAATACTGTCAGCTAAGGGATTGACTTGAGAAGGAAATACTCTTATTATATTAATTAATTTTTTTTTCTGAACTTCATAAATTCTGAATTGAAACTTTTACTTACATGTTAGTGAAAGTTCACCATTGCTGTTTTTTGTAGTGCTATGCTAGCTGCCATTGGTATCCCTCTGTCAAACTAAACTAAGACAAGGCTATAGCATGTGGTGGCTTGATCAATCTGGCTTTACTTTAAATTATCAAAAGTGTGATTGTGTATTCTCTTATTCCCACAACATGTAATACACAATACAACAGAGAGTAAGGCCACCAGAGATACTATAAAGCATATTCTGGATGGATTGCCCTGTAGTAGACAGTATCGTGAAGAAAATGTTGTTTTTCCACCAAATTAACTCTGCTTGTTATTTGAGTACTTAATGAAAGATATAATTTTGTTTTTAACCAACAAACCACAGCAGCCCCCCTTTAACACACAGCAGAACATTAAAGAGCTAACATATCAGATCAGGACTCAGGGGCGTCATTTATAGTTTTGAGAACGAACAAAAAAATACAAAACCTAGACAGAGGCGATGGATTGTTTGAAAGAGCCACCAGTTGAAGAGCCCTACTAAAAGATATGAAAGCTTTCCTTCCAGAAGAATACTCCCATAGCCACATACCGCTCTACACACAGGTCACAACTCAAACGACGGAGGAATGAAGCTGTCCCGAATATAACCCCAAGCTAATGTTTGCCATTGTTCAGTTGCTGAAGTTAAAATTACAAGAGAATATCCTCCATATGAGTGATTAAGTCAGGTGATCAATTTAGGAGGCAAAGAGCTGAGAACACATTTAAATAAACTGGTACTTCATGTGCATGTCACCACAGAATGCCCCATGGCAAGTTACTTAACTGGCACTCCTTCAAAAAATGTGTTGGGAACAAAAATTAGCCACCCAAGTGGAAACAGGGACATAGTAGGAGATTCAAATTTTATGAATGAAAGCATAATATATTATTTGCCCTTCTACTTAATAAACAAGAAATTAAGTGGTTTGTATAAAATATGAGAAATATCACCTGAATCCAGATGCTACAGTACAATATACTGTAAGTGAGCCTCTGCTTACCATATTTATCAGGGATAATGATAAGGCTAAGACGGAAAGAATAACAGCAGAGTAAGAGCAGAAAACAGCAGCATTTTCCCTGCACTGAATATGTAATGAAAGAGGTATAGCGACTGAATTAAATTTTTATTGGTGACATGACGACAACCTTACATAAGCGTGCCCTCGTTTTCTCCAACTCAGAATAAAAAAGTGATGAGAATAAGGGCAAAGTCTGTCTGATCTTAAATGCAGCCTATCTTGACATAGCAAAGAATGTTTTCTCACTTCTTTTTGTGCAGCACAGACAAAAGAAACTGCTTTAAGTTCTTCTCAAAGAGAGCAGCTACTGTAGACACTTTCAGTTTGGTTTGTAAAAGCAACACAATGTGTCTCACTCACACACACACACACACACACACACACACACACACACACACACACACACACACACAGTAGAAAACAGATTATAGATATCCCGGCATCAAGGACACATTGCTCCCTGGGGACACTCTGCTGCTTGTTCTCACTTTAGTCAATATTACCTTCCCATGCACCACTTATGTGGCAGCAAGTGTATTAATATGTGCGCCTTGCCAGAGGGCAGCGTGTCTTGTAATGTGTGTGTTGATAGTGTAATGGTGGAAGTGGCAGAGCCAGCTGTGCAGAGCAGGACAGAAAAGGATTTAATGGTCGTTTGACAGTATGGTGTGTCAGACCTTTAAATCAACTTTTTTGCACAAACACATTTTATGACTAGCTTAATTGAGCTGCACAAAGGCGCACATGCACATGGGTGACGCAATACGCATTTCTAGCTGACTGCAGAGAGCAGTAATGTAAAAGTGTAGGAGCACTAATCATTTCTACTACATGAAATGGACAAGATCAGCTGTATGATGTCATTTAGTGTCATGAAAAAAGAAAGCCAGTAAAGAAGAAGGGGAAGTACCTGACACAGTAGAAATGGCAGTTGTTCAAACTTTAAAAGACCTAAAATATAAATTAAAACTGTAAAAGTTAAGGGAGTGCATGTTTATTAGGCCTTAAACCTGCTTCATTTTTGATATTACCATCAGATTTTATTACTGTGTTATGTGAATGGATCACATATACTGCAAAATTTACCAACAGCATCCATAAACTGTATAAGAATTGGACGTAGTCATCTTGACGTCACCCGTTGGTTTGTGGATGGCCGTTAGAAGCCTTGAGTTTGGCCGTTACAGCGCCGCCATGTTGAGTTTTTGCAACCAGCGGCACCACACGTGACCATGTTTGGACGAGATGGTGAAGCCAATGGCTCTGTGTGAAGCTAGCTAGCTTGCTTAGCTAAGTGCATCTGTAACTCACGTTTACTGTCATTTTAACCAGGATGATAATATTGTCTAGCAAACAACAACAACACAGTCTTAAAACTAAATGTACTCACCAAAGAAAATGAACAGCCAGTTTCTAATAATATTTTTCAACAGCCCTGGTTAAATTTACACGTGGAAAGTGCGTGGAAAACAAGTCACTCTAGCCTGGTTGACAGGTCGCCATGGTAACAACTTGTCAATTACAGAGTAGTCCCGCCCTTAAGCATACTCTGCTTTATCGTCTATATTCCTCTAAATTGGCGCACAATTTACTAAAAGAACATCATGCTGTATTAAAAAAGAAAATAGCGATGAAACCATAAATTCATTATGAAAATGTTTACTGAGGTAATAAATCAGGTGAGAAGTAGGGTCATTTTGACATTATTTCTAATGAAACTGGACTTCTTTTTGCAGCCAGAGGAGTCGCCCCCCTGCTGGCTGTTGCAGGTTAAGAGACTTTCGCATTCGCCCTCGCTTTCCAAACCTTAAGGTTCCCGATTGATAGAACCACATTTTCAGCCTGCGCTGACAGAACCACATTTTCAGCCTGCGCTAGCTAATTGTTTATGTTTTGGCATGTACATTTATGGTTTAATCTGAGACCTTCTCATCAACCCCTGTGAAACATCCAAATAGATGCAGCCATTGCTCCATGAGTGCTGTATGAATAAGCAAAGAAGTGTTTGCTAACATAAGAACTCTAGAAGATATTAGGCTGCGCTGTATTGTTTAGCTTGTTTTAGTGTTTTTTTGCCCCCTGGTGGTCAGAAATAGGATTAATGTCTCTAGGTAAGAAACATTAAGTGTTAAGTCAAACTTTTTCACTTTAAGAACTAGACATTATTAGCAGTGAGAGTGTGTGAATCTATTTTGCATTCAAAAAAGGCACAAGGTCAAACCCTTCATTGAAATGTACAGCAGACTTAATCTAAAGCTAGACAAATGGCAGCTGTCTCTGTTCCTCAACCTGTACTCTCCGAGGGAAGTAAACGACTGTTTAGCAATGGACTTTGGTACCCCGCTATTAACATGACAGAACATGCACTACATTAATAATGTAAAAGAGGGTCTGTGGGTCACTTTTCTAGATCTCAAGTTGAGAGTTATGGATCAGTCTAGTACAGTAGCCCAGAACTTCTCTTCTCTGTTCAGTAGCGTGGAAAAGAGGCACATACATAAAACAAAAAATAGTGGGTAGGCACACATATGATGGAGCAACATAAGCACTTCATAGTCATTGGGCAGTGAACAGAACCACTGATGTACAATGTGGCTATGAATGAGAAAAAAAGATCAGTTTCTGATCTGTTTGGCCTTTTATACTGTCCTAAATTTTACAACCATATCTGTTTTATGGCTCAAATAACAGACACTATTGAGTTAACAAACTGTCAATCAGATAAAGTGAGGATGCAGTCTGTGTTGTTGCATTCAACTATTACACTGAAAGATCTTCAGTCAACGTATTAGGGTTTATTTCTCCTACCTTCAGATAGTGCATGGGAAATAATGTAGGAGAGCTTGGGGGATAGACAAACTGTCTGACATGGCACCATTTTTGGCCATGCATTTTTACTGGTTTCTTTTAAACACAATGTGCTAACTTTAGAGTAATTACGAGAAGAATTTTTGAGCTGAACTATAGCAATACTACAGCACTGGGAACAAAGTTAGCAGTTTTAGGGTAGAGCTAGTAAATTGCCCACCCATTGATTAAATCATAATGAGTTCAGGCTCTACTGCTGGCACATAGTGGCTGACCCTCATCCCGACCAGTAAGATGCTGGCATTTAGCATTGTCTTCTCTGCTGACACAAATACAAGTTCCTCAACATTTTCCTAAAAGCAGCTTGCGTGACACAAAGCATATCACCGTGTTACTTTGATAGAACATGTTTCTAGTGCTAATATGGCTGCTACTGAATGTGCAATGACCCAAGTGTATGTTGGGTGACGGTATATTAAACTGAACATCATTGCCTGTGCTCTTCGGTGGTGACTATGGACTGTCTCTATGGCAGCCTCGGGTCGCACCATGATCCCGCGGTGGTGGCGCTGGCTCGCTGGCACTCCAAAGCGTTGAAGTGAACTTGTATCCAAGTTTCCTTTGGTGTTTAAATGACACCTGCTACACTTGGTAAAACTTCAAATAATCCACACTTAAAGCGCACGGTGTGCAGGTTAGTTTTTGCCGGCTCGCTCGCTAAGATTTCTGCATGATGCGCGAGACGGTCGGCTCTTTGAAAAAACTTCTGTGTTAGTAGAACAAATAAAACTGCCACACAAAAATCCCAGACTCACCTGTAATACCGCACAAAAGGTAAAATAATGCAACCCTGCCCTGCTGTCCGAGGTTACTCCGGTGAGAATACGGCAACATTTTCAAAAGCAGCGCAGTCTCCTGCCACAGGACCCAAGCGTAGGCTGCATGCCAATTTAACGGTATGTGCTGAACAGTGGAACCTCCTCAGCAACAACTCCGAACTGCATGTGGACTGTACCATCTACACGACACGGAGCGGGGACACCGGGAGCTCACCTGACAGTGGAAGGAAGCGGTCATTTGTCGATATCTTACAAGAACGTCCCCCCTGGAGGAATGGTCCATTAGTATACACATTACGTCATCTCTGTTGATAACCCGACATACATTGATTCATCAAAATCACTTTATTCTTTCCTGTCTGTGAGGGTTTTACTCAGAGAAAATACATCTACATGTTTTTATCCCTGGCAATAAAATTATTACAATATAGCCTATACTTATGTTACAATAGGTGTGGGTTTCTTTGTCTGTCAGTCAGCAGGATATTTTGCTTTAAAAAAACAAACATATATCAATATACAGTAATTTGGCGGAACAATAGGCCAGTTAATCAAGAACTGATCAATTTTGGGTGCAAATGAGGCCACCACCATGTGAACAAAAGCAAGGTTTTCTCATTTTCCTAGAACTTTTTTACAGTAGAAACTTTGTTTTTTTGACTGCTTGGTCCAACCATATATGGTGCAATCCATAGACTAACAACGTCAGACCACCACTAGCCTGTTTCTCGCCATTTTCAATTTTTTAAATGTTGGATTTCTAGCAAATGTTGCTTTTGGTGTTCCATATAGCCTAATTCTCCAATTAACCTAATGGTAAAAACATAAACAAATGGCCATAATTCCTTGCTTGACCCCATTATGCTACTGCAAGCATTAAAATAAAAATATGCCCCTCAACAACTCTAAGTAATCTTTTAACATTTTACAGCATTTTGCCTACAGGTGGCACTATAGCAACAAACATTAATGGCATGACTGCTTATGTCACCATACCGTTTTTTGACATGTAGCAGCAGGAAAAGCACAAATTTAATTAATAAATGATGGCTGTTCCAGGGCCCTGAGGGTACATTGAGGGTTTACTTGTATCGGTTCCTGGGGCACTTTGAACTGATCCACCTGAGCCATGCTAAGACAAGGTAAAATGTCTGCAGTAAAAAAATACTATTCATCCTGGTAGGGGTCCCTAAAGACCCTCATGACATAACCATGGGGTATAATAATGTGGTACATGTGGTATTCAAGAGTTTATGATTGTAGATATTTCAAATGTGCTGTGCTATCACTAGATTATGTCACATATATGGTCAATAGTGTTTTGTTGTGGACAAACTGAATTTTTGAAGTGACACTGTTGAGAATTTTCATTTTAGTTTCCTCTTGGTGGTCAGTCATGGCTGTGTCAGTGTGTTACATGCGCACACAGTATTCAACAAGTTAATCATTGCAAAGTAAATGTGGGGGGCAGCACCACCTTCTGCTGACAGAAAGCTAACCAGGTCAGAGCTTTAATTTGAGTCTCAGCACTGTCCTCTGGAGAGCCACAAGGGATACAATTACTCTCCCACCACCCTATTCATCTGCAACTCTGTCGTGTAAACGTTTGTGTGCATGCGAGCATGTCTTTTTTTTATATCTATCTCAAAGCGTGTGAAATGAGTGCTTTGAATATTCCCATTGTTCTTAAATTCAGTGAGAATATTTTGCCTTGAGCGCAGTGCATCAACATGAAAGCTATATGTTGCAGTGACAAACAATTTCTTATGAGGGAGAATCGCAGACTAAAAGACTGTATAATTCAATTTAGGGGCTTTTTCAAAAAATCACAGCCATATTAGAATTTAGATATTAGAAAGTTTCCCCCTGACTTTTCCACAACCCCTCCACGTGGATCCGTAGACTTTTCCATTAGACATCATGATGAATAATCCCCACTATTATGTCATTCCTTTGTTTCATATTTCCTTTTACTTTCATGAGCAGCTTATTTTTGAAATTGAACTTCCATTTCTTTCTAATGTCTCACAGATATTTCTAAGCCTTGCCAAATCAACAACGTCAAATGTTTTGTAAGCATAAGGGGTTTAAGCTAATGCATTTAGGGGTAGTGGACAAAATAACAGATACACATGTGCAACGCATTAAAACAGTAATAAATACTGCAAATCTGTAGATGTGTTCATTCAACTATTTCTCAGGTTATGGTGTTGATGTACAGAGATGAATTATAATGTTAGGTGCAAACCAATCCCATCTATGGATATTATATTGTTTATGCAATCTTGGTATTCTATACCAATGAACTGTGCAACATCTTCACAGACTAGTAAAAAAGTTGTTTTTTTCAATGTCGTCACTCTCTGGGAGAGTTGTTGTTAGACTTGCATGTATAGCCCACAAAGTACACAATAGACATAAATACTTTTGTCTGAAAAATTCTTTGGGCCCGTGAGCACTGTACAACACAGTGGAGAGCGACACATAACCTGTATGACCCAAAGTAAAATCGAGGCTGTGGCCATTATAAAACCCAACAGACTCCATTTTCTTGAGTATGTGAAGGATTTTGTGATTGTGATAACAACCTTTCCCTTTTGCTCTCGCTCTCAACTAAAGCTGCTCTCTGTCACCAGGTACTTTCTCTCTCTGGAATGTTTTTCAACCCCTAAAGTGCTCTTTCATGAAGGCCAGAGAGGTATTGAGAGGGCTTCAGGATTGTGGCGGAGTAAAGATCGGTTAAATTAGTCCACCTCCTGCTCAGACGCTTCTTTTATTCTGCGGGTCTGAACCTCCCTCCCTGTTTACCCACATAAATTGGTCTCTCTCTCCATTTTCAGGCTCTACCCTTTTTCTTAAACAAGTGTCCATCTGGACTGTGAGAAAAAGGAGGGAACAGGAATTTCATCAGTAATATCACAAGATACTGAGCATGCCTAGTTTTCGTAACCTCACAAAAGTTTCCTCAGATGCCATATGCTCTCACATATAAGAGGTAAAGTACACTGTGAGAGTTATAACCACATTGTGCGCTGTTGAACTAGTTACAAACCATAAGTGACATCTGCTGGCAGAAAAGACAAACGCTTTACATACAGATTCATACTTCACATCATGCTTTTAAAATGTGTCTTTTCATCATAACATCACTTTATTTATGAGGGTCGGCTAGAGTAGAGTGAGTGAAAACAGTTTAGTAAAGCAGATGTGTTTCAGTTTGTCGCAAGAAAATTTAGGTAGTACTGTTTGCAGTAGTTTAACAGTCATTAGTTGTTGCAGGGCTCATTACATGGTTGTCCTCTGTAAGTGAAAAACAGGTTACAGTTACAGAATTACTTATAGCTATGCAGTTTTATAAGCAGCCTGGTTTGACCACAGATGTGATACAACATTCATCATAACCACGACCTGCGACTTGACTTGGACTCTAGCTCAGAGACTTGAGATGTGGCTTGGACTCTAGCTCAGAGACTTGAGATGTGGCTTGGAGTCTTGCTCAGAGACTTGTGAGCTTCTCTGGTGTCTATGTATATGTCTTTCATGCAAGTTGTTAGTGCTAATGTTTTAGCTGTAAGCTTTAATGTAAGCTAGTTCATGGCTACAGGAGTCTGGGTTAGTTGTAACAATAATAAAGATGTTACAACCTACTCCAACAAAATGTTTAACATATGTTTGCTTATAATTTAGTAGTTTTCTCTGTGGGCCCGTGAGGCCTGCTCTCCAGGAGTACTCTGTCTAAAACCACAATGATGGTGCAAGACAAACAAGCACAAACACGCACACACTAATTTGGTGTGCAATAAAGTATGTCATGTTACCCAGTGTATATCATAATGTTCCATTTCACCCCAGTGTGTGTTACAACTAACCTAACTATGGGTTTGATTGTTACCGTTTTACTCCTTGTGTTTGAGACTAAACAATGCATTTTTTGTCCGTGTTGCAACAGTTAATAGAAGACACGTTACTACTTTGTATCACATTTTGATCGCACTAGCTTAAAAGAACTCGGAGATACAGGCAGAAATGTCAAAAATGTTAAAACAATCTGTGGTCTCACCTACAGGCAATATGTTTAACACAAAATGATGCAACCAAAGAAATTCTGTTTATATTTTATACGGACATTTATACAACATGTCAGCATTGCACATCTCATAATGACCTCACTGCCTGTAAGTCTTTGGAGAACAGTCATTAATAATTCAAACATTTATATTGCACATCATTGTAATCCATTTGGGTATGTTGGTCCATGGAGGCACAATTAAAACTTTTATTTAATTCCCTGGAGTATCAGGCACATGAAGAAAAACATGTCACCTTCATCATAAAGTTTATAAAACTACAACTTTCTGCTTCCGCTGCATCCTGATAACAGGTCTTGTTCCCCTTATTTAGGGTGCTTGAAAATAAATGCTTTAAACAACTGTATGTGGCTAACGTTGTTTCAAAGCTGTGTTTACAACTGAAATATTTTTTTTTTTAAAGTGTACGGTAATAGTCACCTAAGAGACAAAAAGATCCATGTGTCATAATGATCAAAGGGTCATTATTTTCTGACAAAAAAGTAACACCAGGGGGGCAGTTACGACACATCAGCACTTATTGTGGAATACATTAACATGACTTGTGATCTCAGGAAGAAAGAGCTGAATTAACATTCTTAGGAGGTCACCATTTTTCTCTTTGTTCACTTGAGGGCATTTAAGGCAAGTATCGGGAGAGAACGCCATTTAGGTTCTTCTCTCTGTGCAGCAGAGAAATTTTAATCAAAATTAGGCCACTAATACAACTTTAATCTTCAGATATAATATGAATGAGATTAGGGCAGTAGATTAAATATTGATTTGATGTTTTTAATGACACAATCAAACCCTGGCAACACACACTATGTCTTGGTAAATAATTCTAAAAAAGTAGTGAAACAGCAAAAATCAGTTAGCTTTTAGCATGAGAGCTTTTCCTTAATCTGGCAAATTGTTTATGACCACCAACCCTGAGTCAATGATGCAGAACAAAAAGCAGTTTCTGTATTCATTTCTTCAATAGAGTATAAATGTGGACTGGACGTGAGAATGTCACAACAGATTTTATGTAAAACAGACACCTACACCATGAAGTGGGGCTGCAAAAAAAGCCAGACCTTCTGTTTGCCTAAACCAAACTTTGGCTGTGGACACTTATCTTTAAACAACAAGTGACAAGTAGAACTTGTCAGCAAAATACATGGCGCCTTCTAAACAGCAAGTGCGTGTAAGCTGGGCTGCATTCTGCCTCGGAAACAAACGTCCTGCTGTCTCAATGCATTAAAACATTTCTAAAGTCCAGTGTGATTTTGGGAGTGACAATGTGTGTGCACATACTCATTTGATTTAAACACATTTGTCACTTTGAATAAACTACCACATTTCAAATGATCATGATGTCCTTTTAATACACATATACAAGCATGGGTGACATTTCTTTTTACAGCCTCCATCTTTAATCACCATTTGAATTCAAACATTACAAACACATTAACAATGACGCAATCACTCAAAATAAAACATTAAACCAGGAGAGCTTTACATTTCAAAAATTACAAAAAAAAAAAAAAATTGTCAAGGAAACATACGATCAAATGCAAGTACTTAAATAAAAATAAGGCAAAGCTGGAAGGCAAAATATCTACATAACAAAAGCATAATAATAATAATAATAATAATAATAATAATAATGTGTTATATTTTCCTTAATTTGCTGTTAAATTGTACGAGGATGTGGATGAATCTTGAAACATTTGTCTATGGCTGCTATTGGAAAACTGGAAATTAGCTGTGGAAAGATCAATAAAAGAATTATTTCACAAAATCAGGCTTTTGCAATTATTGCCTTAGTTTTTTAAAACAAAGAAGGTGGTATAATTTAATTGTAAATTCCTTTGAAAGGACAAAAAAAATTACCTTTCTGTTAACTTTTCAGTCAACTAATAATTATACACAAAAACTATCATGACGACACTTCAATAAGCTACTTGAAAATTCTGTAAGGTGTAGACAAACTTAGGTTCACTTACCACAGGAATCCTTCCTTAAACTCAGTGAATTTGTGCCGGACCATAAAAGTTGCTAAAGCATCTGCTACCTAGCAACAGATGACACAGAACAAGGTAAAATAAAATAAAAAAAGCTCCTCTTGCTTTAGCATATCACAAGTATCATATAGTAATTGGGACAACGTCATAGCACAATGCATTCAGCCCACAGTGTACGTTCAGGTAAACACCACTTACCTTTTCAGGTGCGTCCTCATGGACAGCGTGACCACACTGAGGGAGGACCTGCATCTGAAATTTCCCTGCGGACAAAGGTTATGGATATTTGAGGTTTGGCCTTTTACAGTAAATGGCAACATAAAATCTCAGTTTACCTTGCATCTGTCCAATAGTAAGGTCTTTGTCAAGCCTGTCCACTCCTGTACAATGGATTAAGCCAGGGGTGAAATTGTGCAGTCAATGGCGAAACATCTTGGAAAAAACCCTGAATCATTTGTATTCATCTAAACAAGTTGGACTGCCCTGAAATTCCATCAAAACTGCTTGTCCAGATACTTTTTCTAAAAAAGTAATAAAATAATAATAATAATAATAATAATAATGTAAGTTCACTGTGAGCTCTAACCTGCGAGCAGAAGCAGTTTTGGCACAGAGCAGGTGAGAAAAAGGGCAGACAGGCCTCTGAACCAGCCCTCCCAGTATTTTTCTGTCTTTGACAGGTCCACTCGCCAGGTGAAGATGCTTTCCTTTTTTACCTGTATGGAAGAAATTAGCTTTTTAGGTACTTTCCACCTCTCTCAAACACATAGATGTTACAAAATGACAACAGTGTAAGAAAGACGTGACCTCTTGATCGTCTTCCTTCATCCTTTTCTTGTTGGATTCTTCTTCCACTTCTTCGTCCTCTTCTATTATACCTTCACCAATGCTATGAGGCACACCTGGACTGCTTGTGGATTCCTCACATCTGTGAATGTCAGCAACTTAACATACAGTGCAAAACTACACAGGATTGAATGTACAGATATAAAACAGACATACTTTTTCACCTGGCCTCCCATTGACACTCGTGCCGACTCCACGTTTCGGATCTGTCCGCTCTTCACACTGAAAGCAAAACAAAAGCTTATGACAGATGCTACAAACATTATTGTTAAATGCCATTTAAGTTTGAAAACCCAAATTTGGAGGCCATTAAAACTGGACAATAAACAAACATACGTATACGGTGCATCCAGGAAGTATTTGCAGTGCTTCACATTTTGTCATGTTCCAGCCTCATTCCAAAATTCATTAATTGGACTCAACCGTGCTTCCAAGATGTAGCAGTAACACTAATATTTCCATGTTTACCTCCACTCGATGGCGTTTTCCAGAGATTTGAACGTCTTTGGGCGACTTCTGAGGAAATTCTGCATACTGTTCAAAGCATCCATTGCTGTACCTGAATGTGATTACCAAAGATGCTTTATTAATAAACCCAGTAATACTACACTGAGCTCATCATTAATTTGATTCCATTATGAATATTTATCATATAAATTCACTGATAATTTCAAAATATATAAGATGATCCTATTTGAGAAAACACAAGCACTTACCTTCTACAACATCAATGACACAGAGGCCAAGCAGGGATGGTACATGATTGGCAGTGGCTGTGTGAACTGCAATGGCTCCACCCATGCTGTGTCCAATAATCATGATTGGAGGAGGATTCTCTCCATAGAGCACCTCCACCACTTTGCCTATATCCCTTTTGACAGAAAAAGCAAGGAAAACCTCTCAACAGAAACTTCAAGACTGAGAGTGTATTTAACGATGACTTGGGTCATTAATCCAAATGTCAACAGCCAAAAGAATCCACTAAACTCCCAGGCCACTTTCTCCCTACTGATCTGAGCTGTAGAAACAACCTCATTTAGGGATGCACCAAAGCATAAAGCAAGCAAAGGGTAGCTGTAGAAATCAAAGCTGACTGTGTGCCTCGCTCAATACTCCTTTAACTATTTACTGTCCCACAAGCGTGCAGTTTCCAATATTTTTCTGTGATGCAAGGCTGAGCTGTGTAAAGTATGTTCTCACAAAATCCAGCATTTACCTTAACTGTGCACACTTACTTGGCCATCGTGTCTGCAGAGAGATCATCAGGATTTTTCACTTTGGTGTCACCTGCAGGTGATGAGAGACAAGCAAATTTCATCATTTGTTCCATCTAAGTGGTGAATATGCAAAGAATGACAATACTACTTCAGTACAGCGATTTCACTTCTTTATAATTTAGGGTACTGGAACTGCAATCTGAAGAGTAAAATAAATTAAAGGATTTAATATTTAGTGACAACTGTTTCATTTAATACTCCTACTATAAATAATTATAAGATATAATATTAAGAAAAACTAGAATCTTCTTAAACAGAATGAATGTTAAGGATATATATTGCATTATTACAAAAAGCAAATGATAACTAGAAAGTAATTGAAAGCAGTGAACAACATACTTTTAAATCAACAGCTATCATACATTTCCAATTTTGACTACACTGCAGTAAATGTATTCCTTGGATGACACAGAATCATAGGAGAATATGTGCATATATTTTAGCAAAGCATTATTCAAATGAGGCTGATACTACAACCTAACCAAACTGACATCTAAAATATGTCTAGTTTTATGTCCTGTGAATAACTACATTTACCGTGAGATCGAAGGTCCATGGCCACCACCCTGCAGTTGATCCTACTGTATATAACGCCCTACAAAGACACACGGAAACCATTTAAATCAAATAGTGTACAGGAAATTTGCTGAAATAAAGGGATTATATTCATAAAAATAAAACACTAGATGTATGTGTAGATGTGTATATTAAACACAAGACTTATCAGAGTTAAGAGACTACAGAGCTTTTGTAACAGTTATTGTGCTCACAGTGAACACTGCCCAGGAGAGAGCAGAGTGACCTCCTCCATGCAGCAGGAGCAGCACAGGACCATGGGAACCACTGCAGTAAATTCTGAAAATGTTCAGGGTAGTCAAGGAAATACATACCAGAGTTGTGCAAGAGTTACAAAGTAAGCCGATGCTGATCAAAAGAGAATAAACATAACTTGTATGAACAATCTTCAAACGACCTATACCACGGTGAAGTTAGACAGCACCACTGGCACAAAGAAGTAGCTAAATCTGAAATGACCTAGTTGAATTTCAACACTCTGGGTGACTGCCACAACAAAGTTTCAATAATTCATGCTGAATATTGTCCTGACAAACAGAAGCAGCAGTCAAGGATATATCTTTGCCATTTTCATTTTCCACCTCAACATCTTCCATGGTCTCAAAGTATTGACTCCAGGGCAGTGGGGAGAAATCTCTCTTCCGTCCTGGTCTGTATATAAAAACAACAACAACAAAAAGGACAAGCAAAATGTAAGATTATTAAAAGGCATCATGCAAGACACATACATCTTTGGGATGTGTTTCTGTGAAGAGGCCAAATACTGCAACATTGAAGAAGAAAAATGGTCCATATGAGTTAAAAATTATGACAAAACAGGGATATTCAAGTGTAATGCAAGAAATAAATTTTATTCAACAAGATCAATCTGCATGCCACAACTTCACTGTTTATATCATGATGGCTTTATATCAAACTAAAAACAGTTGACACACATAGGTACACGTACAAGCTGAGTTTTTCTAATGCATAGGCTGCTGGCTATTTAACCGACCAGAAACTGAGGACTTTTTAAAGGTTGAACAGAGCTTGTTATTGTTTCATTCAACCCCCAAATAAACACACTGCCATGGGTACATCTCTACCAAAAACATCAAGTTGTTTGTACCGTGATGATGTAAACATGCAAGTCAGAAACGAGCCATGACCTCACTGCACAGGCTGTGTAAACGGAAAGTCAAGGTGAACCTGTTCAGATTCAAACTCAACTCAATCTAATATTAAGATTAATATCTTCAGACACTGGTTTTGCTGTGCCATGAATGCTCACTCTTACACGGACATATCTGGACCAGCGTTGCTCAATGGATAACTTTACTGTCAGATAAAACCGAGTATGTATATAATATTTGGGTTATATAACAAAGCAAGAGCGAAGATGTTCATACACAACGTTACACATACACACGCTAACTCCGGTAGCAACAGCTAAGTTAGCTTAACTTGCTGTCACGATCACTTCAGCTGTCCTGTCATTTAACAAACTGTAAAGATACGAGTCAGAGAGAATAGACGGCAACTGATGTGATGATGGATTATAATATAAAATGTTATGTTAGGCAGCCTGCAGAGTTGACAACATGCTATGAAGATGCTAACGTTAGCTAATTAACTCACCCCATTTTCATTTTGGAGCCGCCGGACTGATAACCACCAGCCATGGGAGGTCTGGAGGATAGCAGGTTTAAATGCAATTGTTTCTCCATGGTGTCCAAAGCGGGGTCAGTCTTTCTCAGTAACTGTTTAATGTGACCTTCCCTCTCTTTCGCAGCATATGATTTTGTTCTACACCTGCGCCGACGCTATCCAGACATTGGGTAAATTTCAGCTAATGTTAGCTAGCGCTCGCTCTTCTTCTACTGCAGCTGTGATTATTTTTAGGTCGGTCTCTTCTTCTTTGGTCTTGGTCTCATGTAGGCTCGCATGGGCTTTTTAGACACTTACTGCCGTCCACTGACTACAGTCTATGCTACAGATACATGGTAAAATTTACTTTACACTAGTTTTCAGCAGTGATTCATGTTCATTCATTCTAAAAATGATAATTAATTGATTTTGACAGATTGAATGACTATTTTGGTCATGTGGTTTCTGTAATAAAACATCTAGAATCAAAAATCCTATCAGATTGAGGAACCTGAGACAAAATCTTATCAAATGGGGGTCTGTGGTCTAATTTTGTGTCAGTCCAGGGATCCTTGATGTGAAAAAGTTTGAGGACCACTGGTGTAGTTTACAATATTCTTGAACACAAGGTGGCAGCAGTGCACCCTTTACTCATCACTAAGATAATCCACTCAAAAAGGGACTCCACCTTTTCACACATAAAGTTCTGTTCATTCATTATGTACTCTGAACCACTGGACAACACCAAGGCGTTCAAAAGCGACGCCAAGGGGGCTTGACCAAGCTTCCATATATGACAAGATGAGAGTGAGAATGTGTTGCTTGAAACCTTGAAAACAGCTACTCAATTTGTGGACAAAATAAAGATAAAGATTAGAAAAGTGTATTTGCTGCTGGTGACCTTTTGAGAAATATCCAATAATATGAATATTTATAATGATTGATAATTATGAGAGAAATCTGTAGGCGATTCAGCGTGGTTGTTCACTTTCAGTCCTGTAATCTGAGACAATGGGAGACATTTGAGAGACTAGAAAAATTCACTTACATTAAGAGTATGACAGCTGATCGTCTACACTTGCAGACTCACTAATTTGATTGTAAGAGGCACAAGAGAGGACAGGAAGAGATGAAGGTGATTAAACATAGTTGCTCAAATACAATAATTAAACAATGGAACGTAGGGAAGCTGTCATGTTACATGACATGTGAAGTGTGTTGAACAATAGTATTCTAGCAAAACCCTCCCTTCTTAAGCCTTAATTGTCCTCTTAATTGAACCATAAATTCTAATGTCGTTACTAAGATACACTTTAGAAACAAACCTAATTAGTTGGGTTTGGGATATTTGTTCCCTGAGTTCTACATTTGCATTTTTTTTTACATTTACTCATTTGGCAGATGCTTTTATCCAAAGCAACTTACATTTGACAAACAACATACAAGCATCAACAGAGCATCAATAAAGCACAAGATCTACAACTGAGAATACATACTAGTAAGAGCTACTAGTAATAGCGCATATGACATCAACAGGGTAAATAAAAAAGTGCAATCAAGGGGATAGAAAAAGAAGGGCACAGGAAGTGCAAGTGCATATTCTTGCATATGGTCTATGGTTAGAGGTTAGGGGTCAGAGGTGTTACTAGAGAAAGTGTTCTCGAAAGAGATGAGTTTTCAAGAGCTTGAAGTTATAGAGCGACACCAGTATGAAGTTTTGGTGACATATCTTTTTAATTAATTAACTAATTTCTAGTTTCATATGTTATCCCAATATTGTCCTACTTTCATTCAAATGCTTTTTATATTCATACCATGTTTATGATGGTGTAGATGTAAGTTTTCTTATATATTTTAGTATTATATTCACTGACTTTTGTGTGTTTAACAACAGGCTGCATATTTCTTGATACACCCTAATGTTATGGGCACATTTATGTCCTCATCCAACTGTAGCCTTTGCGTATTCTCTCTATTCTGACAGACTGGATGTATAGAAGACTCTGATTCCTAAACTCTTGATTGTTAGTCTGGAAGCAGTTTGATGGGGATTCTATAGGCAGGAGTATAGTTGTGCTATTGGCTCACAAGTATCCCCTGTTGTGGCCAACATCTGTATGGAAGAAGTAGAAAGCAGAACCGTGAACTCTTTCAGAGGAACAGCACAGACTACCATTATTGGTACTGATATGTGGAGGACACATAGGTCAGAATTAAAATCCATGAAGGCCTCCATAGAACAGATCCACTCAGTAACATCAAGTTCACACGAGATGTCAGCCTTAACAGTTTAGGAGGCACTTGTGGATCTCCAAACTGGACTTTTGTGAAAACAGCTACAAGATCCAGGTAGAACAGCAACAATACAGGTGATAAGGGAAAAAAAACGCCATAATTGTGAATTGTGATACATGTCTGGGGTATCTCTGGAGTATCAGAGAAACTCCTGAGGATTTTCAACAAACGCCACATCTCTGTGTTTTTAAACCCAAGAACATAAAAAAGACAGATACTGGTCCATCCTAAAGACCGCACACCCAAACACAAGAAAAACAATCTAGTGTGTGCTGTCCAATGCTGCAATGAATATTTCGAAAGAGGCGTGAAAGAGGCCATTTACACCATTATAGAAAGACCATCAAAACAGAAGGAGGCTACACCTCTTATCCCCTACTTTGAATGCTGTCCTTTTATCTCTTCCCAGGAGATTGAACGCTCACATTTGGCCTTATGTGACAATGCCAACGACAGTCTTAGCCTGACGTGACTCCAACGATCATAACGCCTGTCGTTACAACAGTGAAGAGCACTAATGAACCAATTGTATCCTTCACATTGATGACAACCCAACAGAGTTTAAATGGCTGGGATTCCCTACCAGTCAATCCAGAAATGAAGAAGCTACCAAGTCTAGATGCCCTTGATCCTTCCTTGGAAAGCTATGACTGGGATAACAAAGAATCTCCTTGCACAGCCGAATATTTTCATATTTAACAGAAACAGAAAACATTCAAGATTTTTGTTATTGTTACTGATAAAACTTCTTTAAATATTTATAAAAACATTGAGACAACAATGTAGATTTGATTCAGATTTTAAAACATCTAATTAAGAGTTGGCCTACAGATGAAAGTGGCAATGATTGATGGAGTTCAAGCAGATCCATTTGGAAGCTTTTATTTAGTTGACTATTTTATTTCATTGTGGTCATCCCCATTTGCTGATGCTCTGATGAGGTATATAAATTTACTTTCAGAAATATTTGATGTACTGTAGCTTATGACCTTGAGCAAATACATGTTTCACATGCCTACATTTGTTACTATTTGACAAAAAAATGATTGGTTTGCATAAATGAAATATGTGACATATCAAAATAACTGTAACAGCTCAAGATCAGTGAAGTCTGCAGATGATCCTCACTGAGTTTTGTCCCAGCGGTTTTAGAAGAGATGTCGAAAATAGGATTTTGAGAAAACTGAGAAAAAAATGGCCAAGCCGTTTGTGAGATAATTGCTAAAACGCACATTTGATTGTTACAGTGCCACTAGTGTACAGGCCAGTGAGTGTCATTTTATGTGCAGTGTTTTGGTCTTACAGTTTTTGCTGCATGAACACTTCTAGAGGCGAAAAATTGTTTAGCTGACCATTATTATTAACTTCAACCCATGCCTAGAGTGTTATCTGTTACCACCCTCTACACAACACCTTCATTCATTGGGCAGAAGAGTGTGTTCAGTGGCAGACTGCTGTCCCAGCCCAGCTCCAAACAAACTCTTTAGTCCCTCTGACCATCAGACTGTACAACAGCTCCTAGTCATGGCAGGGAGGACAATAGACAAAAGAACAATTTCTACCTCCATCTGTACTCTTTATTTCCATCTGCACTCCTCCATCTTGCACAGTTTACTGTTTTGCACTGTTTACTATGGCTACTGTTTTACACGTTATTTATTTTAATTTTATTTTAATATAGGTTTAATGTATGTTAAATAAATGTATATTTGTATGCTATTGGGTACTTCAATTTCCCTCGGGATAAATAAAGTATCTATCTATCTATCTATCTATCTATCTATCTATCTATCTATCTATCTAT
>JAPMOB010012293.1:0-11570 GCA_029875015.1 Lepomis gibbosus | reverse complement strand
GTGTGTGTGTGTGTGTGTGTGTGTGTGTGTGTGTGTGTGTGTGTGTGTGTGTGTGTGTGTGCATGCGTGCGTGTCCATATCTTTCCATGCGTTTGAGCTGTAACCCACCAAGAAAGATCAGATTAATGCTCGCCGAGATTGAATCACCGGCTCCTTTGTCAGCTGCAGTTTACTTCAAATCCACCATCACCAGAGTCTAATTCAAACTTCTGAACTTTGTCCAAACCTTTTTGCTTGAAAGCTGTCATATTTCTATTATACATTTTTATTTTATCCTTCAAAGATACATATTTCCCTGTGGTGATGTGTGTTTCCCTCAATTTAAAGACAAGAAAAGAGAAGAAACAAAAAGGTATGTGTGATTTTGTTTCTAGTTTTTGAAAAAAACATTTTTGTTATAAACATTTCAAACAGTGAAAAGGTTAAACAAAGATACGCATGCAAAAGTCATTAGCTGACACACTTCGTTGTTATCTCATTTGAAATTGTTGTCAACTATCTCTATAACAACTGAGCAAGTTACACTTGCTGATCAAGAGTGTGAGAATTGTTTGAAAACTCAGAATACAGCCAGTAAGTGGACCTTAAGTTTTGTATAACCAACATCTGGTTGGCTATAGAGTCATTGAAAACTAACCTACTCACATTGCCACTGAAGCTGCATCCTAGCTGAGCATCCTCATGTATATGTCAGGACTACAACAGCTACTGAGGTAGTACTGAAAGAACTGACTGGCTGCTTGTGTTTTCTTAGACAAGTTTTTGACGCTGGTAGAGATTGTTGATAGTGAGGACCTCAACTTTAACATTAAAGGTGCTTTCAAACAGTGAGAAAATTTTGTCTATTTACTATTTTCAAGGTCAAGATTTAATATTCACCCTGATTAGTCTTCTTGGAATTTATGAAGCACAATTTCCACAATGCCTTAAGTCGGCAATTAAAGAAATGGTAGGGAATAAAGACACACTACCACAGATGCATAGGGAATTGGGATTTTGTCCTCAAAAAAAAAACATTGTTGAAGCCAAGTTTTGGATAAATATATGTTAATAACTAAAATTATTCAACGGTAAATTCCACTTTTTCTTGGTAGCAAAATCGTAGGTGTTTTTCAAACAACACCAGTGAGACACCCATAGAACATAATTCAGTCCAATACAATAGCCATTCAATACATCCTACATGTGTGAAGCTTATAACATTCAGGTTTTGTTGAGACTTTTTGAAAGGTGTTTATTCAACACTGTGGTAATTTTAAAAGGCTGTGGAGGTGTTGGTCTTTTGAATTGTATTTTATTTTATAAGTGCTTCTGTAATTTTGTCTTTGCCTGAATGTATGATTGTGGGGGAGTGGAAAACACAAAGAGGCAGGAGGCGGAACAGGTAGCGAGTGGGAATTTTAATCATTTTGTCCACGTGCTATGTCCAGCCGACAGAAAGAAACCTTTTTCTTGAACAACGACTCACCTTTGTAGTAGAACAGACAGAAATCAGCCAAGACGAACCACTTCCTCTTCCAAAGACGCATCCCAGAACTGTCCTGCAGAGAGATAGAGGGATAAAGAGTGTAAGTAATGAATGAATGGATAATAAAGACAGAAAGTAGCTAAGATTGTAGGAGATAACAAGAATGCATAGAAAAGATATCTTAAATAGGAAGTGAGGGGGGATGGGGGATGAGAAAGATGAAGGGAGAGTTAGAGATAGAAGAAAGTAGCGAGGGACAGCGGATACTGTAAGGAAATAAGTAATGAAAGGAAAAGTGAGGTGGACATGAGCAGAGATAAAGAGAGTGAACAGGAGAGAGAGGGAGGAAGGGAGAGATCATTTGTCCTTGTTCACTGGCTCGCTGGGCCTGCCACGGCTGCTTTACTGCCCGTTTTGTCTTTTATGTTCTCTGGCTGAAAATGGTGCTGTTTGAAGAGGAGAGGAGATACAGACGGAATGAAATCCACTCAAACACAAATATATGCTTCTTCTTTGGCTAAAAATGTATGATCACGTATCTGTGTATATTTATGTGCATGCGGTTGTGTCTGTAAATGTGTGCCCCTGCCAGCAAGATTTCTTTAAAATTAAAATATGATTGCACTGCAGAGTAATGTAAGTTCATATGAGCATCTGTGGCTTTGCATTCCTGCCTGTGCCTGTGTATTTGTGTGTACATGCCTCTGTGTGTGATCATTAAAATATAATTACTTTGCAGTAACATCACTCACTGTTTGTCTTGTACTGAGGGCCAAGCGTTTTCCAGTGGGACCATGCCAACTACAGATATTTTAAGTATAACTTCAAATACAGTACAGTTACAGCATGTCTATGATCAACAGCGGGTGCTCTATATTGTCAAAGCAAAAAATCAAAAACATAAATCAAGAAAAAATAAAACCAGGCCACTGGAGGAAATGTTACAGGACCATACAGGCTGAAGCTGGAACTCATCCATATAGTGTGTTAAAAAGACACAAACAGGCCCCCCGTCTGTCAGTCAGGAAGGTATATATATTCTGATCAATCTATTAAAATTGTGTGGTAATAATGAGTTGTTTCAGCTTTGTTGCTTACAGATACTAAACTAACAATATTCTAAATACAGTATTTCAATAAATGTGTTCATACAGGTATTTGAAGAACTACCCTATTTATTTAAATCCTTTCAAGTATAGTTCAAGTTTATATATGTTTACCTTTTAAATCATTGTTCTCTGGTTCCAGTTTCTGGAACGTGAGGATTGTTCTGTTTTTATTACCAATATCTTTGGGTTTCAGACTGTTGGTCAGACAAAACAAGGGCTTTCAGAAGTTGTGATGGGGATTCTACATTATTTTCTGACATTATATAGAACTGTTATTTTATTTATTGTGACAGTATGTGTCATCATGAAAATGATGGTTAGAGAGCCCTTTCTCAATTAATGAAGGCAGCACTTTTCATTATAATGTATATTACTTAGCTGTTTGTTTTTAGTGTATATATCCAGAACTCCCTAGAAAAGCAGTAAAGGCTCTACTGTTAAAATAAAACAAACAGTTTCCCTCCTGTTTGAACCTAACACCTGTCAATCTGTTATGTTGATACTGTAAGGTGACAAGTTTGGTTGTAAAGATGTTGATGTGAGTAGCTTTTGCTTCTTCCACATTAGAGGTGACACTTTATAGTGTTGGTAGCAAGGAGTCAAGTTCAATAAGGCCTCAACCTGCTTTTGCCCACTGTCCAACACGTAACACTCCAGATTCTTACACCTTGTTATGTAGGTGGTAGGCCCACATAACATTTCTAAATTTGATTATGCTTACAACCTTATTTCCGTTAACAGAAAATGCTGTTTACAAAACATTTTGTAAATGCGAGTCTGTAATTCAGACTCTAGTTATGAAATACAGCAGTCCACTAAATAAAGTTAATGTCACAGAGCAAAACCAGTCAAATTGTTGTCTGTCTGCGACAACAGTCTTGATTTGTCTGCACAATAGAATGAGTGTATTTCAGTCTATATAGGTGGGTGTCCTGACCTGTTTGTACAGCCATCCTCGGACCACCGCAGGGACATTGGGATTTCTTTTAATGGCCTGCTCTCTCTTCCCGAAGCTGTGCACCTTGCCACTGGACCGGGAGCCCTGAAACCCACACAGACAAGTATAGCAGGCTTTCATGAGATGTAAGAAGACATAATCAAAGTGCTCAGCCATAACTGCCAATAGCTCATAATGTTACAAATGACATCACTAATTTCATTGCATTAAAAGAATATGGGTTACATGCAGATGGGTAGCAAATAAAAGGAAAAACACATGCAGATGCTTCCAAACAGGTGCACTGCATGGTATAATTAAGCAATTAACATCCAATCATGCTCTGTGGCATGTATAAAAATGCTGAGCTTGCCCAATTGATTCTGATTTTGTATTAAGATGGCTAGAGGAATGCATCTAAGTGACTTTTAAAGATCCCCCGCCATATTCTCAACAAGTAGGCAAGTGCTTTGGCCTTCGTAGTTACCAGATCTCAGTTGAACACCGTTAGCAGATTTTGGACCAACGTGTTAGACAGCGCTGTCTTACACCATCATCAAAACACAAGGGTTGTGTTCATGTCTCCAGTAGATGCCAAGGCACACTGAAGGTGTTCTGGCAGCTTGTGGTGGCCCAACACCTCACTAACACACTACATTGGTTTTTCCTTTCATTTTTAACCACATCTGTATGTACAGGTGACTGCGAAATTATAATTTTGTTACTTATAAATCAGTGGTTATCTCTTGTCAGCTTCTTAACTAATTAGCAACAAATGTGCTCAGTTTTTTATACATCTAATTTACTCAGCAACAAAGCTGTGTGGCCAATTGTTACATCTCAACATTACCATTTGCAGCGCTAAATTAGCTTGGTTATTTAATTTCCAGATAGCACCAAAGAGAATCTCTAAGGTCTTAACAAGAGCAGAACTGTGGTTAATAAGGCTAGGACCAAAAGCAAGACAGTTCTGTGTGTCACCGTAATTTATATTTGGAGACAGGGTGTCTTGTCCCTCATCAGATCATTCAGTCTTACTTACAACATTACTGAATGGTCTTTCACCCACACCATGATCACTCTTTTTTTCTTGAGTACCTCTCTTTTTCTGCCCCAGTTGCTACATAATTACAGCCATTATTTGAGCACAGCCAATTCTCCACTGTATCTCTGTTACTGTGTCAGCTATGGTTGCCATGGAATTTTTCAGGCATTGACAAAGCCTCTATAGACTATCAGGTAGGAGGATACAAAAATGGACTTGTGACCTGCAGCTCACTGGTTTGACTGCCAGACAGACACTGGCAGTGACACTGAATGAACATCAAAGACAGCGAAGCAATAACTCCAAATTGTGTCTGTGTCAGCAGTAACAGACTGGGGACTGCTGTGAATGTGGCTAAGTGTGTATGTTGAAAGCTCAGCATTGCAGATAAGGTGACTTTTTCTGCATAAAAAGGAAACAATCATGATAGAAACAGGCAGTGCCCAAAATAGCCAGCAAGTGTCCTAAAATACTGAATATTTGCATCCTCACTCATTTCAAGTTGCCCTCAAGATTCACCTGTAACCAATGTGATATTCATGTTTGGGTTTCACTGATGTTAGAGATGTTAAGCTCTATATTCAAGCATTTCACCCAATGTCAGAACACCTGCTTATCATGTAAGTTGAACTTATGTGACAGTGCTTCATTTATAGTCTAATTGAAAAGTTCTGAACAAAAACTTGGACAGCTATGAGCTTACAGATGGACTCACACTACATGTCTGCGAAAAAGTGTTAAATTTAACATTTTAAGTTTTTCAGCTGGCACAGATGGCACAATGAAAAATGGACCTGGAAATAGAATATTTGATTTCGTGTAAACCATTTAATTAGCAGTAGTGACAACCACATCCCTGCCCCATCTTCTAGGGTAGTCACTAGGGCTAGAACTAACAATTATTTTATCATAGATTAATCTGCTGATTTTTTTTTTATGGATTAACTGAGTAATCATTCATTCTATAATATGTCAGAAAATAATGAATAAGGTCAAGAAACTGTTAATTTAGTCAATACCAAAAAAAGTGAAATTATATTGTAAGGAAGCATCTGAGCAGTTTGACCTAACCTGCCCAGCTGAGGTCTATTAGCAGTGTTAAACTCTGGTAATATGCACTACTGTTCCACCCCATTAAGCTATAATTCAGCCAACTGTATAAATGTACAGCATCTGAGGCATTGACGTCAATTCATCTTTCATTACACACATAAAAGAATGCATGGGTGTTGCCCTCAGAAAACCATGACATTCTTGCTTTATTATTGTGTTTGTGTGTGCGTGCCTGCTGTATAAACCAGCAAACACAGTTATACACTATGCACATATTCATGAAATCTCATTACAGCATCCTCTCTTCTGAAAACTCAAAAGTAAAAGTACTCCCCCTGGCACAGCGCGCGCACACACACAGAAAGCACACACACACAAATACCCTGCCACCTTCGTTGCACTTTTATTATAATAAAAGATATGGTGTGACGGTTGCATGAGTGTGTATATGGACTGGCAGGAGCACTGGGAGGCATCCACAGCTGGAAAACAGCAAACCCACAAGCTAATTAGTGGAAAGCTGGTTGGCCAAGCATGATGCAAAGACACAGAGCGTCTCCACTACTGTCACATTGTAGTCCCTCATCTGTAAACATAGAGTATGTATATGTCCGTGCATGTTTAATATGTTTGTCTCTGCCTGTTTATGCATGTCTGCAAATACGAGTGTGTGTGTGTGTGTGTGTGTGTGTGTGTGTGTGTGTGTGTGTGTTGCGGTGGTCTATTTTTAGGCCTTGGAAAAGGCTGCGGTCCCTGCTGCAAAGTAGCACTCTGTCTTGTAGGTGAGTGACCCAGGGTTCTGAACAGCTATTTGTTACATTAATGGCACACAATCAGACAACCTAAAAGCTTAGAGAGCTCACTCGAAAGACCTGGAGGTTGCCAGCTCAAATCCCCAGCCAGACAGGAATTATCTGGGAGAGTGAGGTAATTAAACAAGAGTAGTGCTTCCCCCTCCCTTTAGAAATCTGGCTGAGGTGTACTTACACTAAACACCTTAATCCCAATCTCTTCAAGTGGATCTGATCATTGGTTAGAGGAGACCTATTATGCTTTTCTTTATTTTTTATCACATATATGATGTTGGATGTTCACACTAAACGTGGCCAGTATGCAAAAGCAATCTCTGTGAGCAAAAAGTTAAGGCTTCAGACTTCTCTGAATACTGTTTCCAATGTTTTCTTCTAATTTCGGTGCTTCTACTAACGAAAGTTCCCACTAGCTAGTTAGGTAGCAGATCAGCCAGGCCAAGCATATCTAGTACCTCCAATGGTCCCGCGAACACTCTACCGTTTTCCCAACCTAATTTTCTATTTGTCATATGCTGTCAAGCACATCAGATGAGGTGTTGCTACAGACTGTACATAAAGACCAATGATGCATCTCCACTTCCTCCCACTGTAAAAAAAAAAAAAAATTCCCTGATACGGGTGTTGCTCTCTTGCGCTGGTGACATCATGGCAAGTCTGCGCAGTGGTGATAGGGGTGGAACCATAGTATCAAGGTCCACCCTTACGCTAGGCCAACTCAAGCGTGAGCACAGCTCTGCTGTTAATTATGACGTGAAAACCCCCTTTTTACAGCATCAAAGAACTAATTAAAAGCAAATGAACACTTGAACATCAGCATAAGAACTACCTAAAATTAGGGATGCACCAAATATTCAGCAACCAAAATGAATCAGCCTTAAAATAGCTAAAAAAAGCACTTTCAGTGTTCGGCCTAATAAGTCAAAAGACCAAATAAATTTTACCAAACAATTACGTTGACATGTCGGCAGTGTGGAAGCATTTTAAAGACACAAAAATCGCTGTTTGCAGACACTTCTGCTGAATTGTTTCCTAGCACATCCACTCTATCTGTGGCTGACGTTTTAGAAAAGAACTAATAAAAATAGCAAGCTGGAAATGAGCATAAGAGGTCCCCTTAAACAGCAGCTGAGTGTAGCTGAACATGGCAGCTCATGACTTAGTCTGGGTTTCTTTTAGTGCTTAAATGATTAAGCAATTCAGTGATTACACAAATGACAGAACTGATAGAATATGACAATTGATTCTGATAATTGTTTAAATCATTTATCAATCAAAAATACCCAACATTATATACACATAATATTTACTGCTCTTCACCATTTCATGTCACTGTACGTTTAATATCTTTGGTTATTTCAACTGTTAGTCTGACAACATAAATGATTTAAAAGATGTCAATAGCCAAGCTTCCATCCAAATTTAACACAGATTTTGAACAGATTTCCAGAAAAATCTGCAAAGAAAACACAAATAAATGCATATCCAAATTTCCATCCACTACCATTATGGAAAGAGTTTGAGTTGAGCGCATTGAGATAAACAGCTGGTAGTGCTAATTTTTCCAGACAGGGGCCATTAAACCATGGCAGAAGAAGAGAGCACAATGAGATTACATAATTAAAAGAGCAGCACTCAAATCTCAAACAAACAAACACGATTTATAAAACACATCATGGAAATATGGCATCTATGTTTCTTTTGTGTTTTAATTTGAGAAAGGTTATGGTCTCCTCATTGCTCCACCAGATATGATGTTTTTGTCTGCTGCCATTTTTCATCTCTCCAGTGGAGCAGAAAATAGAGTGGATGTTTAAGTAATGTTCTGTACGTTATGATTTATTTGCCAAGTCTGTTTCCACTGCACTTTGCTGCATTTACTATGGTCACCTCAACCGAGAATAAAAATGTTTTTGCGGTATTTCAACTTTTGCGCTTTTAAGAAGAAACTGAAAATGCAGATAAAGACATATGAATGGAAACTGTAGCGTCTAGTAGCGTCGCTTAAAAAAAACTTGGGGTCAGGAACAGAAAGTGATGCAAAGTAATACCCCTTAAGCAATGGATTTTGGAAAATAGTCTCCTACTGTTGATCTGCACCAGCTTTCTACTTGAATCTCAAGCTTGCTGTTTGCGTTAAGGCTTCCTCAGCAAAAAAAGTGAAACCAGAACAGGAAATAGAGCAAAATCGCCAAAGGATTACAGTAAAAGAATGTGTGTTGGTCAAACTGGAATGCATTTCTGCATCACAAGGTAGGCGGTTGTTAAAGGTGAGTGTCAGTCACTCTTTTTTTCCCAGGTAATACAGGAACTAATACCAGAGACCATTAAGTGATAAACCTATTCTTTAACAAATTGGCAACAAAACAGGCTAATAATTTGTTGTGGTATGTGATGGTTTTCATACTCAAGTGGTACTAAAAGATAAAGAGGAGTGGTGGTGAGGCAGGGAGCTGACAGGGCACATGAATCTGCAAAATTCATAAAAGCAAACTGAGATACGAGAGGAATTCCTAAATGACACTGACTTTGATAAATTCCAAAGTTGTGCAGACTGGCTAGTGGTTATGAACACAACACCACTAAAAACGCATCGAGCGACAGAGAACACAAGTGCTCAAGGAAGATTCAGGAGAATTGTGACACGCAACTCATGGGACAAATGGGATGACATCTGTCTCGGCGCTCCCTTTGATGTTTTTGGGATTGGTGGAATGGATGTGACTTATTCAAAATGTGGATTCATTTCTTGATGCCGGTATGGGGGACACGAATGACTCATCTTTCCTCTGATATAAGATTCTTTTGTTAAGAGTTTTTCTTGTCAGAACTAGGTTTCTACACTGTTTTCCTGCTGCTCAGTGGCAGGGGTGATGAGCCAGAGCACCTGGGAAGGCTGCATGCCAGGAAAACACGGGTGTGAAAACTGCAATGGGCTGTCGTGATGGATGCCCTGTCATCTCTGCACCGCACCCGATGACACATGTTCAATCTTAGTCCTACGGCACCTGTTGATAGGGCAGGATGAGATTTCACGCCACTGTGGAGCTATGTATGTGCGTGTGTGAGAGTGAGTGTAAGATATCGACTGAAAGAAAGAAAAGTAATAGGGAAAAAAGAATGAGTCAAAGAAAGGGGGAGACAATTTAAAAAGAATCATCACAAAAAATAAAACCTACAAGAGATCTACATTTGGTAGCTCGAACTGGAATTGGCATAAGCAATGCTAAATTGCTTCGACAAAGTCCATCATTTTGGCGGTAACAGCACATTGAGTGAGCCAATGACAGCTTGAAGGACAACCACACTCAAGGGGAAAAGAAAAAAAGTATTTCTCCCTTGAGTCTGGCTCAAGGCTCTAAAACAAATTTCACTTTGTCTTGTTTTATTGCTACTCTTCACACGTCTTTCCGACATCACTATCGGTTGATATTCGTATGTGTTTGAGTTGTATTATAGAAGAGATGTGCGCAAATCTGGCATGAAAAGCATTTTTGAAGTCAGCATGAGGCTCTGCAATGTGAATGTAGCCAAAAAATCTCCAAAATATACAAACACACTGCAAGGCCAGAGAAAAACTACAAGAGAGGAGCAGCAATTGGAGGATTTTTAATTTAATCACCAATGAACTGTTAAAAGGAAACCACTAAAAGTCTATAGCCATGCTAGCGGCCCTGTGAAGCTGTATTTTAGCTGATAAGTTGTCAGTTAAGTGAAAAAACATGAGATATGAGAACTGATTATCAAGTCCATTTTGCCTCTGTCACTTTCTCTTTTCCTCTGTTCTCTTCTGCCTTTTTAAATCCTGATGCAACATGTTTGACATATTACTGAAGTCTTATCCACCACAGCTTTTGCTGTGACCATCTTTTTATTACTCTCTAGACACCGATATGGCTCTAATCTTTGCACTCCTGTTTGGAGGTTGAGGAACTTGTGCTGCTCTTACAATCACTAACTTGGGTTCTTCGGTATAGAGCAACAACTAAGGGACGGTGTGGTGAATGATTGGGATGAATGCCAGCGAAGTAGTGGACAAAAATCTTTTTAACAACCTGAAACTGCCTATAATACTTTCAGGGTGCAGTGTCTGCCTTCAAAATGTTTTAAGCTTACTGTGATCATCACTGTCATTTCTGAAAAAAGACACAATCACATGGCAATGATTGAAAGGTGCAGTTACAGAAAACCATTTCTAATAGCATTATACTGTAGAATTGTATTCCATGTATTCAAATTAGACACACACTATGAAATTTGTAAAAAAACACCAGAATAAACTGAAAGTATAAAAAGGAAACTAGCAAGCAACACTGTTTTATTAGTTTTTAAATCGAATGAAACTAAATTAAATATTGATTTGCAAGAGGAAATCCAGGCTTTTATGCCAGATGGCTACAGTGCTTTGAAAGTAAACCAAATACAATGCTACAATGCACTGTGCTGACACTGACTTAACAGAAAATTTTCAAAATGCACATAATCACACATCATAGAAGCACATACAGTCAAACACACACCCGATGGGACTGCATCTTTCCCCCAACAGTATCATCCATAGTAAACATAACTGTTCTAAGCCTGCTAGATGACATTTAGATACAACCACCGGTAAATTACACTGAACCACACAAACACACACAGACTAACCTTGGAGGCCGGGGTGGTATCCACAGTGGAGGAGGTGATGGCAGTGGAGGCCTCGCTGACGGTGGTGCTGGAGAGCTGCTCACCCGTGTTTTTGGACAACATGCGAGCACCCTGCGGCCTAGACAAGAACATGCACACAAAAATTAAACACACCTTTTCATCACATCGGATATCGAGTTAATACACATCCTCTAGGGTGTTTATGAGCTCCTCCAGAAAGAGAGGCGATTTGTCCTTGAGCAAGACACTGAACCCCTAAACGCTCCAATTAAGCAGGTTGGCACGCATCCTTTATCATCAGTGTTTGAATGGGTGAATGTTGGCATGTGCTGTAAAGCACTTTAATGGTCAGTAGATTAGAAAATGCTATATAAATGAAGTCCATTTACCATTTACTTTATTGGACAGGATGTACAGGTTCTGTCTGTCTGTGTGTGTGTGTGTGTGTGTGTGTGTGTGTGTGTGTGTGTGTGTGTGTGTGTGTGTGTGTGTGTGTGTG
>JAPMOB010012284.1:0-19882 GCA_029875015.1 Lepomis gibbosus | reverse complement strand
GTGTGTGTGTGTGTGTGTGTGTGTGTGTGTGTGTGTGTGTGTGTGAGAGAGAGAAGAGAAAGAAAGAAGGAAAACGCCTGCAGGCAGAGAATGAATAGGACGTGGAAATGGGGAGGAGGAGGCAAACACAGAGCAGGTCAAAATGAACACCATCTGGGTACATGAAAGGGAGGCGGGGGGTGAAACAAAACAAAAGCACCAGTGCTGCCAGCATGTAGCCAGCGACGCCACAACACACCCGCTTTCAACATTATAACCCCCCCCAATCAGGTGGAAGAGGGCTAGTAGGGCTCACCATCACTCATGCAGACCCCAACCTCCCCCTCCTTCTTCTCTTATCCCCCTGTGGGCTCAGATCATTGCCAAAGGAGCTACAGGCCACTTGCAGGCTGACAGTCAGCTCCTCTAATGGGCCTGGCTGTTTATTTTGTACCGCTTGGAAGTGGATTAGCTGGAGGTAATTATGGTTAATGATCTGCCTGCCTCACCCCGCTGATCTGTAGTCACCCGTTAGCTTGGCTAGTAGCACCATATAGCCACCGGCACCATTAATATGGGATAATGTTACCTATTAGCGCTACAAAAGGGAAAGGGGAGATGGAGATTTGTCAGATGAATTTGAGAATGAAGGGTTTCAGAGCAAAATGATGTGGATCCATTTTGGAGTAGAAGTGATGTTCAAGGAGCTTTTCAAATTACAAATTGATTACATCCTACCCCTAACCCTTACAGGTTGTTTCATAAGAAAAGGCCCTATTAACTTTAATGTTGTAAGCTATCATAATTTCATATGGTAGATGTCTTAATTCAGACTGAGTTTGATTATTGACAAGACAAAACATTTGCTGAGATGAATCTATTTTTGACTTTTGATGGCATTTACTTGAGGCTAATTATTGTACAGTATTATTGTACACTACTTTGTTATGTTTTTTAAAGATAATAAAAATTGTTTTACAAATATTCATCTTAAGAATTAAGAACAAGAACAAAACACTGAATTCTCATTTTGAGATCATTTGAGAATTAACATCAGGTCTTCCAACAACTGACACTAAGAGAGTGATCTGCTGTACTTCTTGAATGGGAAGGTGCTATATATTCACTCAGACTTCTCATCAAATCGTTGGCATTTAACATTAACCACAAACAGGTGCCTTTCCCTCTATGTTGGCACGTTCATACTTGAAATAGTTTTGTTATGTTTGGCAGTGAAGTTCGGTTGAACCGGATTTTTGTTAAATCGTTATTTTAATTATATTTTAATATATTAGTGCATACTGTTATAACCAACGGTAAACCCCTGACATGAAAAATTTTGCTTACTTTAAACACATTGCTCCACACGAGTACATTTCAAGAATATTGGCTACATATTTGGAAATTCATTAAAGCATAAGTTAAGGAATTTCATTAATTGTGACAAACAAATGGGTTAATTGGGTTTTATTTTGTAATAATAACTTGCAATAAAAGTCATAAGAGAAACATATTTGAGTTAATTATGACACATGTTCACAAGGGAATATGAGGCGTTTTTTAACCCTAATTTTAAAACAGATGTTGTTAACTGCAACATTTAAGAGTAAAAATGAAACAGGAAATGTTGCTCACTTATGGTCAATTCAACTCATGGTTATCCTAAACACTTTTATCTCATATTTCAGCATTAGGTATTATGAGAACATGAGACTCTTGTTTAAAACGAGACATGCACATACACACATACTGTATATAGACCTTCAGTCAAGTAAACCAGCTGAGAGCGACATAAAAAAATGACGTCTTGTGTAGCCCACTTTTTTTTTTGCATTCATCCATCTTGAAAATGCACCAGTAATAGCAACAAAGTGGTTTTTCCCCCCAAAATGAAGTTTTACTTAATCAAATCAAGGGTCAGAGAAACATATCTTCGCGTGAAAAGGACAGGACACATCAGGGTTAAACCGATTACGTCCTGTTAAACAGGCATTTCTGAGTCTCCATCTCAGACACATTTTCCTGCCTTTTCCAGTAATTTTTGAAAGCCTTCAAGCTGTAATAAAATATCACTTTTTGTGCATTTGTGCATTAAACACTCTTGGTCTCATTGCATTTTTCTGATGATAATCACATTTCCCCCGAACCCTCCCCCTGGTCTATTCCCATCTCCCCTTTTAAAGCACTTTGCTCCTGTTTCAGTGAAGATGACACTGACTTGGAGGGAGGGAGGGGAGGGTAACAGTTCCAAATGGAAAGCTTTAGCTGGGGCCTCATTCTGCAGGTTACGTGGCGTCACGTCTCATTTTGACTGAGTTGGTGAACAGCCCCCACCGCCACCACCACCACTACCACCCTCCCAGGGACCCTCGTAAAGTGCTCTGATGTTTCATAATGCAGATCATTACCCAGAATGCTGTGGAAGACCCCAAGTCCCCACTTAGCTGCCGAGCCTCCCAGAGCCCCTGCCGTGTTATGTATCCCTGCAGATCCCCTGCAGACGCTCTGATTGTCCATTCCTGCCTGCCGTCGCCTTGCCAGCACCAGGGTTTATTGACACTAAGTTGCCCCCACAAGGCGGTGTTAATACGAACGACAAAGACGTTTCTTTTCCTCTGTGTCAACCTGAAGGAGCCGGAGGTTATTGAAACATAGAGCCATAAAGCTAACAGAGATATGACTTAAGATGTGATTGCACCAGGTGACCGATGCATGAGTGCAATCAAGTCATAGACAATGATTTCAAAACGAGAACGAGGGCCTGTGAAGCTGGGAGGAAGGCAACGGCCTTTTGAGGCTCTGCAACAACTGCGGCAGACATTAGAAGCGAGGTGATTGGACTGTCAGAACTCCCAGCAGCAGAACACAGACTCAGGTTTGAATCTGGCCTTGAAAACACTTTTCTCAATCTTGGACCCAGTTTGTCTAAGATTTGTTTGACTTTTTTATGCCTTTTTGAAATGTTTCCAAAATGCACTTTACTCCAGCTGTTATTATGTTACTGATGGTTAACTATGTTGCAAGAAGAGTCCTTTGGAGCAGCCCACTGATGTGGTATTCACCCATTCAGCAGTGGCAGCTAGTTGGTTGAGTTCATGACTTGTGAGGTATGCTGGCTTTTTTTAAACATATCTTAACCCAAGTTAACGTTTTCAATTATCATTTTTTGTGTCATTGCACAATGCACAACTTTCCATGTCAGAAATACAACCTCATGAGCTCCATTTGAAGGGATTTCACAAGAAAGTTTGCTATATAGGAAGACCCTCATTCTTAATCCTGGCTATTCCTGGAATTGTTTGTCTAACCACCACCAAACATATGTGAATCGCCGAAAATATGAAATATGTGGACGGCAATTTAAAGGTCTGCTTACGTTGAGAATCAAACCTAACCCATTTATTAAATTGTCTTAGTCTTGACGTAGTATTTTACAACTGGTTGTGCAATTGACTTGGTCAGGAGCTAAAAAAATGAAATTTATGGGTAGCTTTGATATGACAATAGATTGAAAATGTTGTCATTTCTCTGAAGTGTCCAGGAAGCTTGTATGTTCCCAACAATGAGCCTCATAATTGTATCTTATGAAAATCCTATGAAAATCCCTACATTTAAAAACCACAAGGTTTTCAAATGATGGTAATATGATGTTAAGTGAAAGCGGTTATAACATCTAAATATGATATTGAACTCTATGGAGCCCGAGAAGTAACACGTGATCTGAAGTGTTCTGAAGCGCCATAAGACTGAATGGTTTTGGAAAGTATTATATATCTGGAAGATAACAGATATTTTTGAGGACACAATTATCTGGGCCTCTATCACATGAGTATTCACGCTATCCTCAAGCAATCATTTATTCATCCACACAATTAGAAACACAGCCACTACTTTATTAACTCTTTCCCTACCTGGCCACTGCGAGCGAGGACAAAGAAGGCTTCAGGTGTTGAGTGAGAGAAAGGGGAGGAGTGGATTTAATGAAAGCTCTGGCATCTGTATCCGATTCATCTTGTCAATGTTGCACCACCATCTCTGCCCCAAACCAAACCCCCAGCATGCCTTGCCAGCCACTTTAATTACTTTTCCTTTTGCGTGGAATGGCGACCCGCAGAATTGACAGACAGGTGCAGCAATCCTGATTAATTAAAATAATAAAGACTGGAAGAGGACAAGGAGGGGGAATTTCAATGTGTGGACAACATCACTTGATGGGCAAGCGGTGAGGGGACGTCAGACTAGGGCGGGAACATTGATTTGCTTTGTGAAAACAGGGTGGCCTTCGGGCTTGACATGGCTATGTGGAAGAAAGACAGAGAGTAAGGGAAGGACGGGGGGAGGTGGGGTCTCATTCAGATCTTTAGGGTCTCAGTTTAGCTCCCAGTGTGGGGACATGAAAACCCTTGGTGCCTCAGCAGCTGCAGTGTCCCGCTCTGAAAACACTGGTGCCATCACACCTATCAACATGAGATGGAGTTAATAAAAGCCACCTCCTGGGATTCATCAGTTCTAATAGCCATATATTATTTCACCAGACAAAGGAAACATCTTTTTGAATGATAAGCCCTAAGAGAGTGGACACTTATTGTCCTATCGCTTACTCTTTATATATACCATGTACCACATGATGTTTGTGGAATGTATAGTGGACCCAAGACGGGATTAAACTAAACTAAAAAAAAAAACATTTATGTTTTATTAGCTCACAAACTGTATTTAAGTCATATTTTGGTTTGTAGATTACATCAATTCAACTAACGACACAGTATATGAATTATTATCTCAAATAAAATAAAAACACTGCTGGATGATGCCCAAAGATATGTTATTTATTTTATGAAGTATCCAGGTTTTTTAAACACAATTATAATTTCTTTTAAAGGCACATCTTCAAAGGCTCATAACTCAGTTTACTGCCAAATCATGTTTTCAATGTTTTTCCGAAAGCATTACTTTTCTAAGGGAACCATCTCATAGAGTATGTCAGCATTTAATCCTGGGCCAACAAGGGGACACTCGCAGTAACATCCACCCATATTGTGGGGGTGTAATGTGAGACGTGTAAGTTTGTGTGTGTGAAAGCTGACCTGCAGTGCCCACATCCTCAAGCTGACACTTTAGAGCTGCCCTGTCTCAGCTGAGCGTGTCAGAACAACAGAGATGTGGAAAAGACCGGCATGTTTACCACCTCTCTGTGAAATCAAATACAAGCTGCTTGCAGCGCCAGGCCTTGTGAAAGCAACAGATTGAGTCACTCACAGCTTCAAAGTTGCTCTGATTCACAATGGAAATGTGCATTTAAAAGCCTCCTAAATGCCTCTTTGCTTTGTTTTCACAGCCTATTCACCAATTATTGGTGTATAGTAACATGTATTGAAAAATTGCAGCGGAAAAAAATTTAACAGCTGTAATGTGACTGGGATCAAATTTGGTTTCCATAACAACAAAATTTACATATAAATGCAAATAATAATTAACTTCGTCTTATATTTGCTCTGTGCTAAACTAGTGGATCAAGGTACTGGCTTGCTCTCAGGGTTTTCTCTGGCATTCAAACTAAAAATTCTGGCAACAAACTGCATGGTACACATGTGAGGTACTTGCTGTTAATTTATGATTCTACTCCACTACATTTCACAGGGAAATATTGCATGTTGTACTAAATTATTTGACAGTTTTAGTCACTAGTTACTTTACCAATTAAGATTTTACACATAAAACATACTAGATCAAAACTAGATTTATCAACCCAACATTATGTAAAGTTGTTCAAACAGCTCCACTTTGCTAACTACAAAACTAAAATTCTATTTACACTTTAACGCATAAGTAATAATAACATAATATATAGGCCTACAGTGATAACATCACACTCAGCTTTTACTTGATACTTCCTATTTTAAGTACATAAAGTGCAAATGTCTTAATTAATTAACATGTTTTTATTCTTTAAATTAATAATGAATTTAGATACAAAACAGGTGATCAGATTTTAAGTATAAATGTATGTAACTGTATGTCCAGTATTTGAATCTGCACTTGCTGACATTTTTCTGATTAATATAACCAGTATTTATAACTGTAGGTACCACCACGATTAAAATTCTGCTTAAATGTTAAGGAATACCTCTGCTTTTTATGTTTGAGTGAATTTTCCTGTTAGTCCTACTGTACCTTTAAGAAAAAAAATGAATGCATGTTTAATGCAATAAAGCAGGATCTAAACCTTTCTACCACCACTGGCCCTTTCGCTTACTGTGCACATGAAATGGTGACAGTCACATGCCATTTGCTGCTGGCTGACTGGTATCTTCACAGCTGAAAATTAAAAATTGAAACTGAGAGCGATATACGCCACCTTATGGACAAATCATGCTTAGCATGTTCAGTGATGCCACTCACTGTCACTCATGCTCACTGGGAGCAGCTGTACAGCATCATGATAAGTGACGATAACCAGCGACTACTTTAGAATAAATGGATTATTTTTCTCACACTATGAGCCAGGGTTTTTTGGGAAAAAAAAAGAAAAAAGTCTCGTCATTTCAGACATGTTCAACCTTATTAAAGTAGACACAAGTGGCTACTTTATAGGGTTTGTTACCAACAACGTGATCATATGCATTAATAAATGTCAACATTTTGTGACTTTGGAACACATGGCATGTATCAAAACATACTTTATCAGTGAAAAGTAGGTATTATGATAATGTGTGGTCTTATTGTGCAGAAGCTGTAAACTGATTTCTTTTCAGAAAGAAATCTAAATGAATACCAGAAGTATCACTAAATTAGGTTTTAATAATCCAGTTCCCCACTTTTGTTCCTTAACAAAGGGATAATACTACACTATAAAATAGAATAAATTGCTATTCACTGTGTGTATTAATGCATCTAAGTCAAAGAGCTCAAAGCAGCTGGCTATTTGATATATTCATAATCAACTGCACTGATGTACTGTGTAGCGGTCTTAAACGGCGATGGATCTGGCAGGAAATGAAACAAATTCGATTGACTTTCTGCTTTGTGTCTGAAGATTGGCTGCTTTGTTTCCTTTTGATTGGTCAATTAAAAGTGTGCTTCCACTTTCGAAGCCTGGACCCATTACAGAAAGTAATTTCAAGAGCCAAGCTGTTTGCCCTGTGCTTCTACTAGGAGGAATTCCCTCTCCACTTTGGCAAAGTCAGGCTGAGGGAGAGAGAGTTGGTAATATTAGCTCCCGTTTTATTGAGAGATCCATTAATCGTAGCCTTCTGCCACTGACCCTTTGACCCCTGCTGACCTCTGGACATCATGTTACCAGTTGGGCAAACTAGAGTTAAAGCCAGCAGGGCAGACACAGTTCCTCTAAAGACTAACAACTTTCACCTCTCTGCATTGTCTCATGGTTTACATTTGTCCAACTTCCCAAAGTGGAACTTTTTATTATTAATGAAACAAGGAATCTGTTCATTTGTTTTTTTCCTCTTAACATTTTATGATTTTTTTAAATATTCTTATGGGGCTTGAGATCAAGAAACGGCAGAATGGAGAAATGGCAATAAATAAATGTGCGTAATTAAAGATAAGCTATGTTATCTCTGTAGTGTGAATATACATTGTTAGTTTTTTATACTGTCAAAGATTCCCCTCAGATTTTTGTCTCAAGATCCCACATACCATGTCTCTTAAACAAGACAGGTTAAAACCAGATAGCAGCATGGTGGCATTACTAAAAAAGCTTTTGGCTGTGTGTCAGTGTGTGTTATTATTTTGTTTGTACCAAAAAATGTGTAAAACAAGTAAGCATTACAAGAATAAATGGTCTTTTTTTATTTATTATTAATTTACCATGGATTTTTTCAAAGTTTCAATATCCAAAATGTCAGGAAAATATCAACTTGCCACAGCAACTGTGTTGTGTCCAGGTCTGTTTTAATTATCATACAGATGGTGCCAGAAGTCTGCAATATGACAAATCCTTTTCCAGAGAGCTACTTGAGAACAAAAAAACATTAAGGCAGCACAAGAGCATATGCATTAGGCAATGGAAAAACATCCAGCTAGGTGGGGTGGAGTTATGGGGTTATACACTAATATACGCCCATTAGGTATCCTACTTATCTAATGCTACCATTAAGTATGCTGTGTCTTTAGCACAAGCGTAGAATTTCATTGAGATAATCCCGACATGACTGTGAGGATTGTGTGCAAATTATGCTAATAATATGTGTTGACAATGTGAACCATTTATTGAAGAAGATTGCTATTTCATTTCCAGTTCCATGACAAGCTATTTTCGAAGATGATCGCTGAATACATTTATTGCAGCTTTATGATGGGTCATTTAGGAAGTATCATTCCTCCAGTACTTTACAGAATCTCTTTATCAGCTGTCGAGCGCCCCACAATAGAAGACTTGTGTAACTTTATATACGCCTTTGTCTGATGGCTACATAAACTGCACTCTACCTGTTTTTCGACAGGCGAGGCCTGGGCCCAGGACGGGCGTTGAAAGCAAATACCTGATTGTATTAGTGTCTCCCCTTTAAGCTGTTGTCACCTAGCTGACCGATTATGGGCAATTACCTGCTCTGTCGGAATCCTAGCCGAATAGATTGAATTCAGATTGATTTTTGCCCAGGAAAGAGGAGGGAATTTAAAGCCTTTTTTAATTGGGTATTTGGTGTGTGCTGATCTGAACACCGTGGCCTTCCCGAGGGATCCTTTATGGGCCAATAATGGCATTGGAGTGGGGGGGTGCTGCAGTCTCGTCTGCCGACTCCCTCCCAAGGCCATAACCCTGCATTTGCTCTGAGTGCTTTTCTATTATGCATTGATAGTTGAGCATCAATCAATAAGAGGGGAAACAGAAAACCCAGCGAAACCAACTTCTTAAGTGTAAAATGCCTCTTAATACCCGGAGCCTTTCAAACAACTTAACCTGGACGCTTTTTACCCTCGCCCTTCCTCCCTTTGCTCTTTGAGGGACACTTACCGGCGCCTGGCGACACAATGTTTTATTTAGGAGGGCTGGAAATGTGCAGCTCTCAGGTGAAAATGTACCATAACCCTCTGGTTATACTTCAGCAATAAAACACGAGTGTGTGCAGGCACATATCATTCCGTTTCCATTATATTTACATGTTTTTTTCTTCTCCGGCTCTGAAAAACTAAACAGTGGCCTTTCATTGACTTGACTTGTTTGATTTTGCAGAATATCAAAAAAACAAAAAAACATCCTCAAGGTTGATAAGGTCAGCAGAAGCCCAGCTGATCACATTATGAATGTAGCATGTCTTGAAATCAAATCCCACACAAGATTTGAAGACGATACTAAGAAGATGGCTTCTTTACATGAACTTTGCAGTTGGTTGAAATGAGGGGGAAAAAGGCAACAGAGTCACCTTTCACATGACCAATACCACAGTTGACTAAACTAGGACGATTCTGGGAAGGAAAGGGGGAGAAAAGTCTAACCCACAGATAAGAGGGACAGTGGGGATTGGACCCCACAGTGGAAGAGATAAGAGGGAGACAGTCACAGCAATGGCCAGCCACATAATACACAAGGCCACCTCCAGCCGTCTAAATCTCCCATCAGCACCAGTCCCCACCGGTCCTCCTGTCACCACTAATGCACCTTTTCCTATAGGACGAAGCCCCAGCTGCAGTAAGGTTATCTGGGGCTTTGCAGGATTTCTCGGAATTGGCAAGTTCACCTTTCCTTTAGTCCAGATGACAGGAGATGATACAGATGGGGGGGGATCGATTGCTGGTTGCACGCGCCTTCGTTCGACATCTTCGTTCTTCATCAACCGCTGATTACAATAAGACTGTGGAAAATAAAAAATCAATAAAAATAAATTCAGATTAAGGTGATTATTAGCAACAACAAAATGTTACACTACATCGGTGTGAGGGAAACTGATTTCCAAGAAAGCATTAGTCCTACCCCTCCAGTCTGTGGTGACATCATAACCCCAAGTATACCATTTAAACCTTTCTGTGTGAATGATTAATTATCCCAATAGAAATTTACCCCATTCTAATGGCCAAATTATTTTGTAATCAGTGTTCACTATATTAAAAGCTGTCACCGTCTCCCTTTGAAAATGTTACCATCGCTGCTATTGAAAGACAAAAATATTAAGCTGCTGGGGGGGAGGGTATACATATAGAGGATGCCCCCAAACTACTTTGGTTACACAAACTTTGTTTTCGGCCCTCAATACATCAGAGCCCTCTCCCTCCGTCTGCCATCTGCTGCTGAAGAATCTGTTTCACTCGATGAGCCAAGCCCAGCCTTTATTGGTCCTAATGGCACTATCAGCTGAGCCGCCAAACCCAATTACCTTTTAAAAAGGGAGGCCACCCCAGCTAATCATGGCTGCCTAACCTGATTTGCCTGTGATGAAGAGACGGGATAAAGAGCAGTTAATGGAGGGAGAATGATCTCACAAATACAAAAAACTCAATTCATTTCTCCGGGAGAGCAATCTGTCCGATTCAGCGGTAATGGAGTGGAGATTCATTAGTCCTCGGGCCTTAGTAGTAGCACCGTCCCCTTATCAACTGAATGACAAAAGAACATTCAAGGTGCTCCTCTTATAGACTTCATGTTGTTGGGAAAACACATAGAAAAGTGCCGTATTGGTAACTAATGACGGATGTTGAAATTGGTTGGTGTTTCTACAAACCACCAATCACAGTAAAAGAAAATAAAATTGTCACTTCTTAAATGTTTAAAGATTTGAATTCGTTAAATGTAATGAATGTCATATGCTAGTTGTGGTACATGTGATATTTCTCTAGTTTTAATAAGGCAACTGGGCAGATATAACTAATAAATCTGTTCATATAACTTGTGTGAGAATGCCGCAAATGGTTTGAAACATACATATTTAATAGACTGTAACAATAACATTATACTACTGGTAATGTGAAGTAAGACAGCTTTTTTTAATGTTGACCCGGGTTAAGCCAAAGTAGTTATTTTCAGTGATTTTAACTCTGTATCAATCTGCAGGAGATCACTACCTCTGGAACAAAACATGGACTTCTAGGACCGAAGTGTCTGTTTGTTGAGTTTGATTGATGTCCACACTCCAAAAATCAGAGCTCTCAAAGGTCTTACCATTCAATGTCCAGGACTAAACTGGAGCTACATGTCAAGCAAAGACATTCAACATCCGCTCTGTGCTCCTGCAGACTCCAGTCTCATTCACACGAATGTTCCCATGATGATGTAAGTGACACACATGAATGACCAATTGATGCCAAGAATGTCGTGCAGGGGATGAGTCACAGAGAGCATGAGCGAAGGACAGCAATGACCCGACCCCCAACCCTGTTGAATCCATACACCACTGTAGCTTCAGCTTGGCCTGGCCCAGATATGATCCAGAGGACGTCGGCTAGATGGGGCATAGGGCCATAGCCAGGGTTTGCAGACGGACATTAGGCCAAAGCCAGAGTTAAAATCCTATTAGTTTGAGTTGGGAATCAGATTATCGTCGTCGAGAATCACTCGTCTGGCAACTAGGGTCTAATTTACGCCAATCAACGGCAATTATTGAGGGGAAGGGAGCCCCTATTAGAGAGCCTCATCCACTTAGTCTAATGAATGAGGAAGATTCAATCTTGGCTGTGGAGACGCATTGGAGAGCTGCAGCTGAACGCGACTGCACCAGCCGGCTAAAGAAGAGCTGCTGTTATTTATCAATGGTGGGGTGCTGTCAGAGCAAACATGAGTTAGCCATGGGGCGCTAGGCTCTGGTTTCTGACGATCTGGGGGCACTCAGTCCAGTAAAGCGGTTAGTGTAGCTCTCTACAGCCCATTATGTGTATATCATACTTGGAAAGACGTGCTTATGTGTAGGCTACATCATGTATTAAGCCCAGAGAGCAGGATATTTTATCCGATCAATCATGAACTTGGAAGCAAATGTGATTTGTTTCTTTACAAACTAATTGTGTTATTTTATTTCAAACTTTTCTCAATTTTACATAATTTTATGAAAATAACAAAGGTAGTTTGCTTCAACCTTTGTAGTATGTGGCAGTCTTTGGGGAGATTAAAACTGCACTAGCTGATGTTTTTAAAGCCAATTACGGAACCCTGGCGACTCATTATTTTTCAGTGGACTGTTATTTTCATTCACCTCCACAAGTATTTCACACTGAAAAACATATTTGAATGAATCACATTGTGTCAAGTGCGTAACCTTCAGTGTGTGCCATTCACTTTAGTTTTATCTACATTCATACACTGCCCTCTACTGTTACAAAAAAGCAAATAAAACATGTGAATATCAGTGTCATTTGAATTGTGAGCTATGTAAATAGCTTCAGAATAGCCTTCAGAATCCTTAACATGGATGGGGGCATACTACTTTTAATAATATTAAATAAATTTGACAAGCTTGAAAATTCCAAGTGTTAAATGTCAGCGTAGAAAGCCATTTGTTGGTCTATCGATCATAATTGTTGTCGTGGGAGGAAGCAAAAATAAGACTCTAACCATGGAAGATTGATTTACATATACATCATGCATGTGCAAGTGAATGTGGGTTTCTTTATCTGACATCAGATCCTGTGTGTGATGAACTTTTGCATGCTAGTGTCATGCTCTACTCTGATGCCTCTGTAGCATTTTTTTTGCAAAATACATATTAACTAAAAGAAAGGTTTCTGTCTGAGTTTAATACTGATATTGGTGTCCTGAAAATCTCATTCAGTAGGGGGAATTCCACTGCCTTTAATGGCTTTCAGTTGGGGTTTAGCTTTTCCAAACTGGTGAGAGGGTGCAGACGTGCATAAAGTTATTAATAACAGCAAATATTTCCAGAGTTGAGGGTTTCATTTCCGATCGATGCTTTTGTGACTTTTCCGTGTCGAACAAACAACCCCACAAAAGATAAAATTTTCTCTTGGGCAATAACACTTTCATCCTTTACATACACACAAGGATTGTGTTGTGGAAACGTGAATATTTGTTGTCTATTTAATCTTCTTATCGTTTATTATCTTGATTATCTTGACTATTTACAAAGCACTTCAGAAATGTATACGTGCCTCTATTCCTTTAACTCTATTATTAGTCCAGTGGTGTACCAGACTAAAATGAATGATGACAGCAATAAAATTAGCTTTCACAAGATATAAACATATAAACCATAAACTAACTGAAAAAATCTCCCTCCCAAAAGGAGAAAACCAAAGAACAAAGTGCTTCTCTTCCAGCTTCAATAATGGGAAAACTTAGTTGTGGTTAAGGTCACACACTCAAAGTCAAACTGACTCATCTTTTTCCTTTATCTTAGCTGCTTATGGGAAGATAAACAGGAGGATGGAGAGTGCAGAGTCATTTCAGACCGAGTCCTTTCCCTTTTCAAGTGTGACTGATCAGAGAAGTAAATTCAAACTTGTCCCTACAATCTGCAGAGGCGTAAAACCATATTTGTATCTGTGGTGACCTTCACTTCTCGTTGGCTGTGGGCTGCTTGTTCCATTTAACTTTTAGCTCTTGTGATTGCTAATCATTGGCCAATGAGGGTACATCATGGTTCAGGGGGGAATTGAAAACACTGAAGCCAGTAGCCTTTTACGACCCTTTAACATACAGAAAGTTTCGATTCTGTCAGTTGCCTGCACACAAGCAATGTCAAGCCTCTAACCACAAGCAACCACCCACTCACACTCACTGCACTGAGCCATACTCTGTCACTATAGTAGTACAGATAGCAATTAGACTGGACAATACATACAAGTAAATATCTAGCTTCATTAATACTAAATGACTAAATACATGGTTTGTGGCTCAAGCCCAATCAAGGGTGCGTCTGTAGAGCAAATCAGTGAGGCTAAACTCTTGGGGGTTACGCTTGATGAGCAACTATCTCAGGGAAGTCACATTAACAAAATAGAAGAAATTAACTTTAGGCAGATTTTGTTACCTTCGAACAGAGTCAGGCTAGGTGTTTCCTCATACCATGATATGACAGTGGTACTGATCATATGATGTATCTCTCAGAATTCTAATGCATATTCTAAGTAAAACAAAATACAATATGTTGTATCTCAAGTTACATTAGTACTGACTCACTTTCTGGCTGCAAATACTGATGTCCATTTAGGATGTTTAAACTTGATCAGATTGATAATGTCAGCAAAACTAAAATACAACTAGAGGAATGCACACAGTTGGTTGCAGCTCTCCGCCAGATGTCTGAGGGCATACGGGTGGGGAACAGGGATTGTAGCTAGCATCCTGAGTTCACCTAATTGTTATTATTTAACAAACAAACGAAAATGGGATGAGTCCGAACTTGTGAATTTATTTAGAGCATTTTGTTATGACACGCCACAAAAACTTAAACCCTCCTTACTTCCCTCTGCCCTCCCAAACAAAGAAGACTTGTTTCTCATTCAATTGTCCCACCTGGCTCCCTTACAGCTGAGATGGCAGCAAATATAACAAAAACTGGGCTTTATTTATCTTTTGTCTCTTTTGTGCCTAACTTCATTGTTTCACAACATACTGGTATTGAATTAATCTGCAGATGTGATTTAAGATGATACAAAACTTGTAAACAGATGTCAGTTTTCATGCCACAACAAAAGCCAAAATGTAGCTTCCCAACAGACTGGTAAGCTTTGCTTTTTAGTCTATCCAAATGCAGGAAATGCCTTTTGCTATTTCTTAAAGCATATTATAAAATGGCGAATACGGCTTAAAAGACAAAAGTACAGTCTTTACAATGGGCTGCAGACAGACACACATGACCAAACGCATGATACCCTCCAGGCTTCCACCTGGCGGAGATAATAAACATCAGCTGGATACAGTGTCTGTTGTTGCTATAGTGGAAATACTAAGCCAAGTGTCCCGTGACCTGCCTTGTCATTTTATCATGACCTCAGACTGATGTCTTTTCTATAAATAACAAAGCAGATGATTGTAAAACTTGCTAAAATTATCAGTGTGAGGTCACAAAATGAGATAATGCACTACACAACTATTTTAAGTGACCCATGTAGGGGAATTCCTAAAATACATAACCAGTCACTTACAGGATGCTTGCTGGGACTAAAATAAAAATGATTCTACTGAAGGTATTTAAAATGAATTCATTAGTGAGAATGCAGACAGTGGAGGGTAAGAGCTCTACCTTTGGCAAATGTATATTTGAGGAAGAAGGAGACAATTTTCACTTACTTTTCACAACTTACACTGAGTCGCATTGAAACAAAACGTAATAAAAACACATCTTTGACAATAAGGTCAACAATCAACCGATCAACAATCTGTGTGTAAATGTGTGTATATCTGTAAATATAAAACACCATACAGAAATACAAAAATGAATTGTAAGCTCACAAAAATATTGTGCACATATAAAACGTCTGCGAATACATAAATTCCACAAAAAAAACAACAACCCAACACTGTGAATGCATTAAATTAATTTACAAATAAATGAAAAATGAAAATCCTGTGCTTGTGGATTTGCATTTTACACATAGAGTTTTGAGACTTTTCCACCAGTCCAAATGAAAATCTGATAGTAAGTATTTCCACATTTCCAACTAAGAACATGAAGACTTTCTATAAGCTGTTCTTTCTTTTAAATAATCACTGTTAAGTAACGTCCATTCACTATTTTCTTATGCTAATGTTACACAGTGAATATACAGTAAGTGTGTTTATCTGTTCTATGTACAGTATATATAAAGCACACACTTACATTACGTATACATTTCTGTTAGAGTACAAAGGCCACAAGGATGCCCTTTTGCAACTTTCAGCAGATTGTTGCACCAGTTGGGCGTGAGTTCAAACTTAGCCTAGCCATAATGTAAATTATTAAGTTGTGATTTATGCATAACTTAAATAAGAGGGTAAGAGGGTACAACATGACTATAAGTAATAACTAAATAGTTGCCCCAGGGCTATAAAATGTCACAGATGTGAAAGTGAAAAAAACTGTAAAAGTTCTTAGATAATAACATCGACAGCACCAAAAAACACGGCTAGTTAAATGTACACAGTGCAGTGGATACGATTCGCGTCTTTCCTGGGTGCCAGGTCGCTGTGGTAGCACCATGTCAATCAAGAATAAAGCTCGACACAAACGACTGAGACCCTGAACTCATAGCAAAGTGTTTACTGAGGTACTACAAAGCCAACAGACTTCTTTTTGCAACCAGTGGAGTCGCCCCCTGTTGGCCTTTAGAAAGAATGCAGGTTTACGACACCAAACTCACTCTCAGCCAGGCTGTGGCATGTTTAGTTCAGCTTGAGCCAAGATGACAAGGTTGTAACTGCTATAACATGCTAGTCACCACTGTCACCTTAATCCCATGGCATTTTACGCTGCATATATAAGCTTAGCGGCTAGCAGACATTCCTCTACTCTTATTACTCTACTTATTCAGACTTGTCATAAAAAAATTAAGTTCCAGTACTGATTTGGACTTTGATTACCATGGCAAAGGTAGAGGCTTCGAAGCATTCAGGTCAGCCCCAAAAAGAGAAGTTCAATAAATGCATGATGTTACAGTGATACCATACAAGGCTACACATCCTGCTCCATCTGTCAGGAAGTGTTCAATCATGAAAATTAAAAAGAACTTGATAAGTTTGGAGGTTTACGTGTATCATTTTAACATAACAGCGTCAGCAGTGAAGGGCACTAACAAATGTCACATTTGCAGTAGCACAGCCTGTGGGGATTAAAACCACAACAACCATTCATCTATCTCTGCCACACTGTCACTCTTTGCCAAGGCTAAAAGATTACACTTCCAGTTGACCTTTATTATGTAGAGAAACAAATTAACCTTCAATTAGTGCACAGTTTAAGTCATTTAGCAGTTCACCATGTTCATATTGACATTGTGGTGTTATACAGTAACATCAATAGCCATGTTAAATAGTTTTGAGTTAATTTGTATCTGATAACAAGACCCACTGTACACAGCAAAAGGAAACACAAAGTTCGGCCATATTCATTTTTTATGGGATGCAAGTAAATTGCTTCGCAAGGCACTTTGGGATTACAGGCGACACTGGACTTACCTGTGACGTGAAAAAAGTTGCAAACTTTATGCAAATGATGGCAGAGATTTTCAGAAAAAGATTAAAAAATAAACCCAAAATGATACAGCAGTGACAATTTAGTCTTTACCCACACATGGATGAACATCTGGGATCCATGTTTTGATAGTTATTCATTTTTGTCAAAGCTCCCCGCTGAACTGTTCAATAAACTAATCAATGTCAAGACGAAGTCCACATAGATGATGACGATAGGACGCAGGTCTGTCATGTAAAGTCCTTTAGTGCGGTTGCAGAATAGCAGTGTGAAACCAAACCAAAATTAACCGAATATATCAAAATGTATCAAAAAATTAACTTTGGCTTGGACCTTGGTGCGGATTTTCAGGTGTGAAAGCCCCCTAAAACAGCGGCACAGAGCCACGCCAAATACACTGAAAAAGCAGTAGTTAAGTTACTCACCTATTTAAATGGGATCCAACAAGCCTGCATTGAGCGAAATCAATGTCCCCAGTAAAAAATCCAAAACAATCTTATTTGGGAGCTTTTCGACCCTCCTCTCCTATTCTTTTCTCTCTTGTCTCTTCTTGAAGGAACTTTTATGTTTGAAAAGCATCACTGCTATCTTACATCTGCTCTGCTAGTTCTACTGGTCAAATTTTGCGTTTCACCTGGTTTCTGGAGTCTTGTCTTCTTGTCGCATGATCAAATAAAAACTGGGCAGCCATATTACCCAGCAATCATCACTACATATGTACCTTTGTGATACAAATGCCAAAGAAAATGTAGCTTTGGCAATATTGTTGCTATACATTCATGCCAATAAAGCTAATCTGAATTTGAAAAAAAGACCAAATTCATTCTGTTAAATCTGTGGAATCTATTTTTTTTATTTTTCATCGTATACCTTATAGCCTACTGCTTGCTACTGACTTTTGTGTGTAAAACTACTGACAAAATTCTGTGGTGTCAGACACCACGGCATATGAGTAGTATGTAGCTGCAGAACCAGAGGCTGCAGTTTCAGTGCTGCAATCCTAGGGCCGGAACTGCATTTCTTGGACCCTTGTTTACTTTGATCTGCCAACTAGCTATGTTTTTCTTGACAGCCCCCCGAAGCCACTTACCCTTACCACAACCATCACTTGATGGCGCTGTCGCAGTCCTGAAACTGCTGACTGCGGTACGGCAGCTACAAAATTTTGTTATACACTACTTGATCCCAGTGAATTACTCAGTTTGAGGTGAGTTAGGTGTTTACTGATGACTGATAATATTTAACAAATTTTTACTATTTAAGCTCCACTTGTAAGTGCAGCTCCACTGTCTGCACTCTCTACACCTACGCCCCTGAGTACTTAAGCAAACTGGTGCAGTAACAACTTTGGGACAAAAATTACTTTGCGATAGAAAGCTTCAAACTGTTTCAGCATACTGGGATGGCAATGAATACACCGTAGTCGGAAAAACGATTTAAAAAGTCGGGAGAGGGGATACTCCGTGGAGCACTTGAATGCAGCATTAGTCACCACAGATTGTGTGGTCGTGGTCACGGTCACAACCAAGCGGGAAGTAATGTGAATTCGTTAGTCCCTTAAACCTGCATTCTCTATAACGGCCAGCAGGGGGGGGGGTCCTGGTTAGAAAAAGACGGTTCTATTAGAAAAAATGGCAAAATGATCCTTATTCCCACTTGCCCTCAGTAATCACTTTCATAATGAGTTTATGGTCTCCGTCGATAGCTTTAAGTCTTTTTCAATCCAGCATGAAGTTCATTTAGTAAACTATGGTCTCATTTTGAGAAGAAATAGACCATAAAGAAGAGAATGCTAAAGGTCTCTGGGCGGGACTACCTTGTGATTGACAAGTCGCTTCCTGTCAACTGTCAATCAGGCTAGATGACGACGAGAGTGACTCATTTTCACTCTAACGTTACTGTACAAATTTAACCGGCGCCGCTGAAAAGGGTTATAAGGAGTTGCAGTTGCCGGTTTATTTGCTCTGGTGAGTACATTTTGTTTTATGCCAGTTTTTTCTAGCCAAAATTATCAAAACAGAATCACAGAAGCTAACTTAGCTAACGTTAGTTCCACAGTCTCGTTACGTCTATTGACGCTAGTTAAATCGAGTCAAGATGGCGACGGGTTATTGGAACTGGAGGCTTAAAAAAAAGAAGAAGATTTTTTTGTAGCTTCAAGCCAACGGGTGACGTCACGATGACTACGTGCTCTTTTTCTTTTTTTTACTCCAAAATCGCCGCACACAACCATAGACTGTGTGCACAACACGGCGGCGACAATTCCCGCACCCCCAAACAAAGTACGGTAAATTAGTTCATCACATTTGTTTTGCAAACTCTAGTCTCTGCACGCCATCAAACGCCAAAGCACCTGAGTAGACACGCCCGCCTTCCAGGAGTTTCTCTTCAACGGTAAGACAGGGTGAGACCAGGGTGAGACGCCATAATTAACGTTACTCCATGAGATGCAGCTCCTAATCTAGCTTCTCTCAATCCGGATTAAAACGCTTAATTTTTTATGTTTGCTGTTGAATATAAAGATTTGAAGACTAAACGAGGATTAGGACTGTACATTTACCAGCAATTTTGGGCGTGGAGAGTTTGGAAACGCTTTTTATAGGCTAGCTAAAGTAACGTACCTTAGCCACTAATGTTTGGTAATTCTAACGTTAACAAAATACTGCATGATGAATGACGTCTAAAAACTAGTGCTGGGCCGTTATCGGCGTTAACGTGAGACTCTTATCGGGCGATAAAAAAAATATATCGCCGTTAATCTATTCTCAAAGTTGGGTTAGGAGCTGGGTCTATACTACGCAAGCTATGATGACTTTCACCTTGAT